>JAJLUK010000061.1:45467-81304 GCA_030570055.1 Blastobotrys chiropterorum
AAAAAAAAAAAAAAAAAAAAAAAAAAAAAAAAAAAAAAAAAAAAAAAAAAAAAAAAGGCGGAAAAAGTGCCAATTGCGCAAAATAGAATGGGAGTAATTTGGTTATTATATCTAATATGCAGTCATCGGGATCATGGAAAAATGGCTGCGGTAGATTTCCTATTAGAGTCAGCGGTTAACTACATTACAAAATAACAGCAGGCACCAATCGCCTTTTCGAAAGTGATATAGCCGTTGGCGTGTTTCTGCATAGATCAAGCACCATTCCCAGGGTTGGAAGGAACATTAGCGGCGCGCAACTGTGAAATCGCCCACCTCCTCAAAAAATGATAATAACGTATCAGTAGCTCCTATAATAGCAGACAGAGCCATATCGATGAGAAGTATTATTGACCACAGTAGTAGTACATAATTCTGAACCTCTAATTCGTTTTAGAATATCTTAAATTGCAGTAGAGTGGATAGTCATCACGAATATTCAGTTCACCGATCTTGAAACCGAGAGTCATAGCGTGAATATACGTATAGTGACTAAGATCATTAAGGTAATTTTCTATATTCTGAAACAGACTCCAAACTTTTAAAAGTGAATATTTCAAATGCGAACCCAAAGTAATTGTGCGTAGCCATACATAATTTAAAGAATTGGATTATGCGTATATGCAAATTTAAATTCCCCGGCTGTATACATACCTACGTATGCATATGCATAGTCAAGACGCTAGCAGTAAACGATTGTGGTTTGTTTTACTAACACCGGAGTGTCTTCCATTTCCTGTGGTATAACAACCAGCTTTTTGCAGTGTTAAGGTAAAATTATCTTATTTTGCAGCTACAACATATAACAGTGGAGACATTAGGAATGGATTCCAGTGTAAGCAAGAAGTTATTTACGCATTTACCCATTCAACTTCACCATGTTCAACCCAGTCACTTAATGAGACGTCAACAAAGAGAGTTCCGGATTGATCATGTGTGAACGTAGTAACTTCAGCCCCATCCACTTTGACAGAGCGTGGAACTTGTGAAATACCCATGATGATGACCTTGACTAATTTTTCAGTCGTATATTTGTCAACGGTTTCCCATGAAAGTTTGCTAGCTCTGGCGACGAAAGTGATAAATGAACTTTTATTCTGACGAATACTGACACCGTCATCTAAGTAAAGCTCACCTTCCGCATTACCAGAATCATCCAACGCGACTAGTATAGTCCATGTGCCACACCTACACTCATTGATTGTCAAACTAGGTTTTTGCAGCATCAAAATACTCCCACCGCGAATATAGAATGGGATTTGATTCAATGGTGCATCGACTGAGGTAACGGCAGTGTCAACGACACGATAATCATACCAATTGTACCACCTGGTGCTTTTTGGGAAAATGACATCTACACTCCGTTGTCCTGGCTCAAGTACAGGCGCGAACATAATTGCAGGCCCAATCATGAATTGTGTATCGAGTCCAACCAATGATTTTTGATTTGGGAACTCCCAAGAAATGGCTCTCATATATGTTTCTCCTTCTGAGCTTGCCTTGTAAAGAAGAGTATACATGTAGGGAAGCAGTTCATAACGAGTTTTGAGGATATATCGAGCATTCTCAGCCAAAGTTCTAGACCGGTAAAATTCTTGCCGTCTTTGATTTTCAATGTTATGGTTTCTGAAGAAACTGAATAGGCCACTTAGTTGACACCAACGAATGCACAGTTCGTCGTCTGCGTCACCAATAAACCCACAAGTGTCAGGCCCGAACATTGGGATGCCGAAAATACTAAAACTAAGCCCCTGACTGATGGAATATTTCAGATATTCCCATTGCGAAAAGTTATCGCCACCCCAATGGCCAGCAAAACTTCCAGAGCCAGCAAAAGTCGACCGTGTGATTATGAACGGCCGTTTATTTGGGTAGATTCTGTTAATCATCGCATCGTAAGTCGTTTTTGTTTCTTCATAGCCCCACAAATTATGACAATCATATTCGGCATATCCATTTGAATATGATGCATCCATAGGTATAGTTCGTCCACCCAATTCGTTCGGCTCTGTTGCGTTGTTGAGGACATATGGAGGATAATTGAGATTACGATGAATTGGATCAACTGAACTTTCACGGAAATATTCGTTCTTTTGCGTGGAAAAGCTGGATGCTTCGTTCATATCGAGCCAAAGGCCATCGTAGTTAACAATTTTTCGGAACTCTTCAAGCTCGTTTGTCCACCATTTTGAAGTATTTTCATTAGACCAATCCGGATACACTGTTGGGCCTGGCCATACCTCTCCAACGTAATATTTGGAGCCAGTCGTGTCTTTGACAAATACTTGATCTCTATCGCCATTAATGAAGGTACGATAGCCGGATTTTTCCCTATCCGGAGGGCAGTATACTGCAGCATCAACGAGTGGTACATATTTCATACCATAATCGTGAAGTTTGGTCAGGCCATCAGCAAAGTCACCGTATTTTCCCGAATAAAGAGTGAAATTTTTCTTCTCATCCATATAATCCAAGTCTGACCACATTGCCTCAAGCGGGATATCATGCCATCGGTAGTTTTCAATAATTTCCAGAAACTCTTCAGTTGAAACTATTCCCCATCGCGAATGATGATGGCCCAACGTCCAATATTGCTGCATGGCCGGGAGCCCAACGACTTGTTGGTACTGCGCAATAGCATCAACAGCTCTGGGGCCAGAAAATATATATAGATCGATAGTTCCACCAATGGTCCGCCAACAAAGTTCCGATTCTCCAACGATAATTTCTTGAGAATGCGCATTCCTCAAATAAACCATATGACTATTGATCGTTAATGACCGTTTATTGTATCTTTCCTCTAGATATACGGGGTGTGATCCATACAAATTGGCGCCAGGTTTGTCAGGAATATCCGCATTGTGAAGGGTGCGAACTGTGCCTGGCTTAAGCTTGAAATCATCGATAGTTTCTCCAATACCAAATATGTTGTGTCCCACAGGAAGACATGTCTTAAACTCAATGAATTGATTCTCAAAGACCAATTGAGTGTTCTTGGTAGTGAAAATAACTTCCTTGGTGTCTCTTCTAGAAACGGCAAACCAAAATGTTGGTTCATTGGAATATTCAAAGAGCAATTCCGATTCCTCACCAAACTTAACCACACTATCTCTTCCATCAGGGAGAGTATTAGGGGGAAGCCTGTAATACTTCTCCGTTTCGGGGGTTATCCCAACCGGTTCAATTTGAATCCGAAGACGTTGAGGATTGTCGTACGACACAGCCAATTGCAACTTATCAATATCAACACCATACACATTGCATGGGTTACCGGCGATGCTTAATAATGCAGATACTCCATTTTTGGATGTTTGAACTTTAGTTGCCTTATAACCTGGGGCTACCTTTTGAGGATCAGTAGCGTTGCTGTTTTTGACAGTTGGAATCAACTTTGGCGGCTCCTTTAAACTAGCTTCCTTTTTTTGGAGTTTTTGTTCTGCAGAAGTTTGTTGGCCCATACTTTTTAGAACTATCATTTCAGCAGGAAAATTTGCTACCTTATATAATTGCGGTGTTAATCATCTCGGTCCGAGATGGCAGTTGCGGGGCTAGCGGGGGACCTTTCTGCATAACGAACGACCTTTGCAGGGGCGCGGGGTTTTAGAATTGCGCATGGTGAATGTTTATTTCCAGACAGTTGCATACTTTGTTTTTTATGAAAAACTGTGCATAGACATTATCAGAAGGAGGCAGCTGTGTATATTTGTAAGCGAATGTTTCCTTCAGCTCTTGTTCGCGATAACAGTAGCAAATAGACTTCAAAAAAAAAAAAAAAAAAAAAAATCCCATTTTACTCATAACTATATGTAAACATACTATAACGATGTCCAATAGAGCACCTTATTCCTCACCCTCACCCTCACCGTTGTATGCGCCACGGCTAGGTTTTTCGGTAGAGTTGACCTTATTGCCAAAGTAGTCTTTACCTCCATTGTTTTGGATAATCGACCCGCTCCCTATGGCAGGTGAGTCACTCTTCAACTTGTATCCGGCGGCCGAGCCAAGGGTTCCGGCGCCGGAGCCTGGGTTGACAAACAATGGATCAGTTTTGAGGTTGTCACCGCCGTCGCCTGGACTGTCAACATTCATAAAGATATTGCTTAGCCAATCGGCGCTATTGGGCAGAGTGGAATTGTCATTTCCAACAAAGATGTTGTTAGTAAAGTTAGCAGTCTTTGGAACTGCAATCTCAAAGTCCTTTTCTGGGCAATAAACAACATTATTGTAGAAATGCAACTTCGATTTGTCGCCAGTAGAGATCATTCTACAGTCATTTTGGAAAACGTTGTACCGGAGGATCTGATCGGGAGCGTATTGCTTGTCACCGCCACAACCATCACAATTGAGGAAGATTCCACCGGCATTATCTCTGGCAAAATTATATTGAATCAAACAGTAGCCAGTGTTGCCCCAATCACAGTCAAATGCTTCAGAATCAAATTTTGACATGATTGAATCAGTCACAACATTGTACTGCATAACAGAATTATGAGATCCAAGAACCCAAATCCCAGCAAAGTTACCACCAGTCCATGGATACTTGCCCGTTCCTAGTCCGACAGCAGTGTTGTGTTCAATCAGCGGTGACTCAGAATAAGAAACAATGATACCATCGCCACCGCAGTCCTTAATATTGTTATGTTCTACCAAAGTATTCTGACCCAAAGTCTTGCCTTGACCGTACCCGGGTCGAATCTTTATGCCACCACCACCACAATCAGACACAGAGTTGTGTGAAATGGTGACATCATCATATAGGCCATTGAGGACGATGCAACTGGAGTTTGCAAAATCAGTTGGATGAGTGTCCTTGTCGGTCTGGCCCGCAACATCCTTGACAACGACGTTTTGAATGGTGATACCCGCATGTGGCTTGTCATCATCAGCAATGACCCTAATACCGTTACGGCTCGCGATTTCGTCTGCCGGATTGGTGACATTCAACCCTGAGATTTTCCAATAGTCTTGGTTATGGAGTAAGACGGCCTGTTGCGCACCTTCGCCGTCAATGATTGGCAATGCACCCTTTCCATAGTTGGTGATGCTAATTGAACGTTCCTTGTTGCCATTTCCATGTGGTTGAAGAACACCCTTGCAGTGAGAACCCTTCTTCAACTTCAATGAATCACCAGCTTTAAACTCATAGTCATTCACTTGATCGATTGTCGTGAACGGTTTAGATTCGGACCCATCGCCCTCGCCGGAGCTCGTGCAATCAAGATACACACTTTTTGCGGCTGCCAAGCTGGCTAAGATCAATACAATTGGTGCCTTCATTTATACTATCCCGTTGTTTGCTGGATTTTGTGTGTATTGGGCTCATCTACTACTCGGCCATTTATACTCATAACAGTCCAGGGCCCGTTATCGGTAGCGGTCCGTGCTCCACGCATATTACCCCACACCCCTGGAGCCGCTCTAGGTAGCATATGTGTTAGATACGACCCTGGCGGGCAATGAGGCGGACTTCCCCACCACGGCACTGCACCTTGCGGCTCAGTGACGTTGTCTCCTCGGCGCGCCGGGTCCCTGAGTTCGAGCATTTTTTGTGCGTGCCTTCGATACCGTTCTTCGCCACCCCTGGCAGGTTGTGTTTGAAGCTCTGATCTATGCGTTCTTTGCGGCATGGCTCGAGTCTGACTTGAACAAGCCAGTACGTACCGGCAGACTATATTTTGTTCGTTGTCATTATCGCCTTGCCGATAAATCAAGATCAAAGGGCTTTAGTGACAAAACATAAACAAGTTGGCCCTTAAATGCATTGGTGGTTTGCAGTTTTATTCCTTGACAATGCTTGATCAAATTGAACGCGTTTAAGCGGACTCTCAGCTCGAGATGCACCATACGTGGGCAGGTGAAACCGTTCACAGGAAAGATAAAACATTCTATGACGAGTCATTGAGAGGGTATGTCTTCCACAGACCACTGTCTGTTTGGTAGTATACTTCAGTAGAGCCAGACATCAAAGTACCATCAAACACGTGTGGCCCCAACGTTGCTCTGAAGGGGGTTCCATCTTTGCTTCTTTAAACTAAACCCCTTAGATGTGTATACGCTTTAATCTAACACAGAGTATACAAAGCCAACATTAGTCATTGATGATTTCGTTAAAAATGGTTTCATGGGTCAATAATGTTGCTTTCGACTGCATTGCGCGTGAACTAAGTGATCAAAACAAAGGGATCGAGCTACCATGATCGGGGAAAACGATGAGCAATGCATGGCGTCATTGCTCCATCGTTCTCTGTATTCATCAGGTGAAGCCTCCCAAACTGGTAAAATTTCCTCATCTCGGCTTGACCGTGTTCCAATAGCCAGGATGGGTCTGGTGACCGTTAACGCAAACCATGTTTTCCACAAAATTGGGAGAGAACGGCCATGAAACAAATTCCGTTGAATTGTTCGGCAATTTCGCAAAAAAAAGCTGCATCGTTGCACGGCTCTGGGAACAATGGAATGGGTTTGAAACACCGTTACAGCCGGATTCGCGGACGATCGCTCTTTCAGACATACTGAGACACGCACTGAAAAATTGTTTGAACACTCAACCCTGATTCATCGTATTCACGATATGAGTTGCGTTATCATGCCATTGCGCCAGCAACTGTTGCATCGACCATGATTTTGTTTCGAGTTTCAGGAGTACATTAACCGAACCACCGTTGTCTGTATATGCATATAGCACAATTTTCAAAAACACATATGCATCAAAAAACCCCTTAATGCTTTTGCGTGCGACATTTTTCCACTGGCTAGTTTGTGGGCGTCGCAAAAGAAACAGTTCCCTTTGCGTGTCCAAAACGGACTAGACTCGCCTATGCGGTTTAATGGATATGCACATTTTCCGTAACCCCGCACGATGATCCAAACAAACACCGAGAAGTTTCTAGAGTGCGATGGCCTGAAAAATCCAACAAAAAATTAAAAAAAATAAAAATAAAAAAAAGCAAAAGAAAACCGAATTGGTCGGGATCGAATTTAGTTATTATCCACAATGGTATTTTTTGCCACAACAGCGGCCGTCCGGCCCACAAATCTAACAATGTAAGTTTGGCAAATCGTTCAGGGGCTTCCTTGCCTCGCGAAAATCTCAAGTGGCAGTCGTACCTGCAATTTCAAATTTCACTTGGGGCATAGCATGTGGGGGCTTTTTTTTTTTTTTTTTTTTTCCCATTTGTGGCATTTCCCATAGTATATAAAGCGACTATGCATAGTCGTTTCCTACACGTTCTTTATACCAACAAAAAAAAAAAAATTCCCCAAAATGCCGGTACCCAAATGCACCAACTGCGGCCGTCAGGGACACACTAGCCGAGAGTGCCCGTTGACAGCATTGGATTGATAAGTTGGGGTAGCTAATCGTTACGTAACCTCACTCCCTAATTAGACTAGACTCCCAAAACAGGAAAAAACAATGATGCACGCGCACCTGCTGCGCGCGCGACCGCCAGGGGCAATATGCATGTTGTATGTGGTGTGGGCCAATAGCAGTCTCACGGCTTTCTTTTTTCTTCTCCGTGAGAGGGGAAATCCCATCACACACATATGAAAAGATGACCGCTGGGGCGAGGAGAGGTTACAGAATCTTGTTTCTTCGATCCCTCTCAACCTCAAGGCGTTTGCAGAAAAGGCAATCGAATTGCCGAACAATCCGCCTTCATTTCTGGCAGAAACATGTCCGTGGCGTTCCTATAACTTCGCCTGCAGGGTGGTGCACGACCGGACCGGTAAGCCGAGAGAACATTGTGATTGCGCGCCGCCTTATTTCTATGACATTGTGCGCGCGTCAGACCACACGCACGCGTGGGAAGCGTGTGAATAGGCAAAGTTTCATAATATCGCATTCATAAATAATACATAATGGTTAGGGACATGACTTCGTTACAAGAATTCTAAAAGGTGAGTTTTGAGTAGTGCTTCTTAACGATTGGTGACCGGACGGCAGTATGGGCAGTCGTCAGATTTGTGTTGGTCGCTTCCGCAGGCAAGACAAGTTCTCATTGTGTGTGGTAGTAGTAGTAGTGAAATAGAGAGAGCGTGTGTGTGTGGAAAAGTGTGTGAGAGTGTATAGAGTTTGTTAACTGTAGTAGCAGTAGTCTGGGGTAATGAGCAGTGATAGTGGGTGAAGCGTTAACTGCAGTGAATAAGTAGTAATAGAAAATAGATATGTAAAAAAAAAAAAAGAAGAGAAACTTCATCAGGATCCCAGGCGCCCTTTATATTGTCAACCGCCTTACGTCATCCACTGCACACCTCCCCCGACATTCCCCTGTTAATGAATACCCAATCAGGAAGGAAGATCGTTCATGCGCTGAATACGTCATGTGGTTTGGTCCCAAAAGGGGCCCGCGAAAGGGTCAGAGAATTTTTACCTGAGACATGCAACAAAGAAGCTAAAACATTAAATTCCTCAAACACCTCTTGTTACTCATCCGCATATCCCCTTTTTGGTGTGACTAAATTTATTTTTTTTTGCCCTTCCCACACGCCCATGCGGCTCGTCTATATATAATTAAAACAAAAAAATGGGGCTACCTGCAGCTGGAAACAGCGCGGGCAATAATAATTATAACGTTATTATATCAACGATGCTAGTCGCGTTAACATAATTAAATTAATAGCATAACGGCCCACCCGGATCCTTCCCCACACACATGGCCACGTTATTGCTCTATTCTATCGTGTTCGTTCTTCCCCCCTGCTGGGTGTCCAATCGAATCGAACGTTCGATAGTGATAAAACCTCGCTTACGTCAGCAATCAGATTTATTGATGAGCAATCCTGGTCTTGTTCTAGAACAACGCGGCGAACGTGACCCCAATCGACTAATTTTAGTGGTATTGTTCTATCGGGAGCCAAGCTGACGGTTCAACGAGGACGGTCGGTTTTCTGTTTTTTATCTTTAGTTCTATTTTTTTTTTTTTTTTTTTTTAGGGGAAATGCGTTTTTCCGCACCGGCGAAGCCGAGCCGCTTGATTCAGTCAGACTCAGAGCAAAACCCATTATTACCCACATTTTTTAGGGGCCTGCGGATAAGTTTTTTTTTTTTTTTTTTTTTTTGTTTCCCAAACCCCCGGCAGGGAGGTTGGATGAGCCTGAGATCCGTACGTACCAGCTATATAGAGATCGGGTAGGGTATGCATAAACATTTCATCCTTATATATGATCTTACATTTTACAGACAAGGAGGCTCAAGCCGACATGCAACACAGGAGCCCAGCCACAAAGCGTCGTTATGGCTCCTGCACTTGGGAATACAATTTAAATTTTCCTCTATGCATACTTCTACGGGCTTTGACCGGGATGATGCGATACCGGTCGTAGGATCCGGAATTGCGAGTTGCGTATGCGCGAAAGCTAAAGCCCCCCCCATCAGCCACATAGAATGCGGCTAACGGGGGTTAGGGATGGGAAGAAAAAAACAAAAAAAAACAAAAAAAAAAAAAATGAAAAATATGTCAAAAAATTGAGCATCTCCCGGTGTTAGAGCTAGACAAAAAATGGAGTTGTTGGAAGCATGGCATGAATATCGGTCAGTTGTCCTGACACTGGCTGTGGTGATCTGCGTAGCCTATTATAAGGCATTAGAAAGTGCGCGGAACATGGAGAAGGAGCAGGACCGGGTTCTGGCTGAAAAAGAATGGGTCGCCGAGAAAAAGAACGAACTAGAAAAGAAAAAGGCAGTGGAAAGTGAAAAAGCCACGGACAAAAAGACCACGGATAAGAAACCTGACTCAGCTCCTCCGATGGCTGTCGATTTCACGACAGTTGGAAGAAAGAAAGCTCCCAAAAAGTTTGTCGGGAAGCCCAAAAAAAGTGCCAATGCAACTGCTACCCTTCCATCTGTCAATTCGCGGATGATTATCTTTTATTCAACGCTAACAGGCACTTCGCAAAGATACGCTGAAAGTGTACACAAAAAAATGAGTGCAGTGATGGGAAAAGAACCGGAGCTGCAGAATTTGGATTATTTGGACGACTTGGATCCTTATTTCGTTAGCCTGGATAAGGCGCTTGATAATTGCATTTATCTGATCATCGCGCCATCCTATGAAACGGAGTCCCCGTTGGATTATTTCATTGAAATGCTGAAGGAAACATACAACGATTTCAGAATCGACTCCAAGCCACTGTCGAAATTGGCCGGATTCTCTGTCTTTGGATTAGGTGATACCGAAGGATGGGGTGACGAGGACAAGTTTTGCTACCAGGCAAAGAAAATTGACAAGCTCCTGGGCAAGTTGGGCGGAAAGAGAATCTTCCCATTGGGCAAGGGCTGCGTCAAGACGACAATCGATAAATCGTTGGATACATACTTGGAACATCTGGAAAACACCCTCAAAGATCCGTCTCCACCAGAAGAAGTTGACATCGCCGACAGTGACGATGAAGAGGAAGATGAGGAAGATGAAGATGCTGTCATTGACGTTGAGGATATGGGTAAGGTCATCAAGCAGAGCAAGGCGGCCAGCAAGCAAGTTGACGATACTGCAAAGGCAATGGTTGCAAAAGATTCGCCAACATATAGCTCTCTGACAAAACAAGGTTACACAGTCGTTGGATCACACTCTGGTGTTAAGATTTGCCGATGGACAAAATCATCCCTTCGGGGTCGAGGATCTTGCTACAAGTACTCCTTTTATGGGATCAGGTCCCACTTGTGTATGGAGACCACACCCTCCTTATCCTGCTCGAGTAAATGTGTATTCTGTTGGAGACACGGTACTAACCCGGTTGGTACGACCTGGAGATGGCAGGTCGATGCACCAGAAGATATCATTAAAGGTGCCATGGATGGCCACTACAAGAAAATCAAGCAAATGCGGGGTGTTCCAGGCGTCGTTGCAGAAAGGTTTGCTGAGGCATTTACGATTCGACACTGTGCTCTTTCCTTGGTGGGCGAACCAATCTTCTACCCACACATCAACAAGTTTGTGTCATTATTGCATGAAAAGCGTATATCCTCTTTTTTGGTGTGCAATGCTCAACATCCCGCTGAATTAGAGGCTCTGGACCGTGTCACGCAACTCTACGTGTCGATTGATGCGAGTGACAAGGACTCCTTGAAGAAAATTGACAGACCATTGCATAGAGACTTCTGGGGTCGTTTGGGCCAATGCTTGGATATCCTTCGAAACAAAACCTACCAACGCACCGTGTTTAGATTGACGCTGGTCAAAGATTTCAACACTGATGGTATTGACGGGTATGCTGACATGGTTGAGCGCGCTCTTCCATGCTTCATTGAGGTTAAAGGCGTTACCTATTGTGGTACGTCCAAGAGCAACCCATTGACCATGCAGAATGTGCCATTTTACGAGGAAGTGAAGCAGTTTGTTGAAAAGCTGAATGCGACACTCAACCACCGAGGAATGGAGTATGGAATCGCGGCTGAACATGCACACTCGTGTTGCATTCTCATTGCCCAAAAGCGGTTCAAGATCGATGGTGTGTGGCATACCACAATTAATTATGACCGCTTCTTTGATCTGCTCGAAAGTGGGACCGAATTCGGTCCCATGGATTACATTGCACCAACTCATGACTGGGCTCATTATGGAAATGGTGGCTTCAACCCTGAAGACACTCCCCACAGAAAGGGCAAGCCAGTCATTGCAAAAGCTGACGACAACCCTAAATAATGTATGTATATATTCAAGGTTTAATGATAAAAATGATATCGGTTTGTTTGTTTATTTGCGTTTTTTTCAAGGTCTAGAGCAGCGATAAAAAAAAAAAAAAAAAAAAAAAAAAAAAGCCCTACCTTCTCTATAATGTTATAACGCGTTCCCTAGGGTGCCACTTTGCGCCACGCGACCTGTGGCAACCGTTACTAGCGGATATTAATCCCAACCGGCGCAATCACTTCTCCGAGAATCATGAAAAGTTTACCAAATTTCAGAGGCGCTAGAATAATATGTCGAAACTATTCGGAGCCAGGGTATATGTCCCGCCGGTTAGAGCAGCTGGCTGAGGAGGCAAGGCCGATAAAGGATGACCCAAAAGCTGGACCGAATTTGGATGCCATCGGCGGACGGGCCAAGCTTTATCAAAAGGAAGTCGGAAACACTAGCCTACCATCCTATAGCCCGAAACATACACAGCATCTGGCAGAATCACGAGCATGGGAGGGTGAGGTAAGCCATCCGGATCAGGTCTTGAGAGACCGTATCGACAGTAAAATTCTTCAACCACGGCCAAAACCGGTCCGCCTAAGCCCATCTCAACGATTTGCTCAAGCGCGAGAAAAAACTTTGGATTATCAATTAGAAAAGCAAAACGAGGAACAAAGTGGGCCGTCATTTAAAGAAGTATATGGCGAGAGGTTTTCTTTGGGTGGTGGCACGGGAACTTTGGCATCAATCGACTCACTAGCATCCCAGAGAATCGAAGATGCGATAGCTCAAGGCAAATTCAAGAATATCCGTCGAGGCCAAAAATTGGAGCTTCCACAAAATGATATTCCATGGGTAGACCAAACAGAATACATATTAAATGAAATGATAAAAAAACAAGGTGCAGCGCCACCATGGATTGAAAAGCAAGGGAAAGTCCATTCAGATGTGACGGCGTTTAGAAAAGACTTACAAACCAGATGGATTGACCATGTTTGCACCCGAGTGATGAGTGCTAAAAAACTAGATCAGAAAATCCAGCAGGCCATGAAAATTAAGCCGAATGAATGGGAAAGAGAATGTTTGGAGTATCACACTCTAGTAATAAAGACACTTAATGATCAGATTCGTGGATACAACCTCCAAGCCCCTTCAAGTGCCCGTAAAGGATATCTTGACCTGCGTGACGAATTAGATATGTGTTATAATGAGGCGAACAAAAGGATACCAATCTTTCTGAAAAATCGAGTCGACCCGCCACAGCCAAAGATTCAAAAAAATTTACACAAGGCTTGTGACCTCTATCGCGAAGATCCGTCCAATTACTACGGTTTTATGGATCTCTGTAGGGATCTCTTTAGTAAAAAGAAAAAGAGCTGATATCTGGGATCATAGTGAATGTAATGTAAAAAAGAAAACAACACAACACTCATCCATGCGTTTTAATTGAAAATTTTTTCAACAGAGAAGATATTAGATTCCCGGCCCCTGAAAATGTCAAGAGATTTTCGGCTAATTGCGTTTTAATTTTGTTCGCCGGGCCGGTGATAAGTGTTCCATCCTTCACACTAAACCACTAGCATGAAAATAGCAGTATTGCACCCTGATTTAGGGATTGGTGAGCTTGAATTTTGAATCGTCCAGGTTATAGAGGACAAGGTATTAATAATTTTGTAGGTGGCGCGGAAAGACTGATTGTTGACGCCAGTGTTGGATTACAAAAAAAAGGACACAATGTCACTGTTTACACCTCCCACTGCGATAAAAGCCATTGCTTTGAAGAAGTTAAAGACGGAACGTTAAAAGTTATTGTTGGCGGAAACACAATAATTCCGACTCACATATTTGGTCGATTTGCTATTCTCTGTGCGGTTCTACGGCAAATCCACTTGGTGATAAGTCTATTGTTAAGTGGTGAAAAATATGACGTTTTCCTGATAGACCAGCTATCTGCAGGTGTGCCGTTACTTAGATTGTTTAATCAGAAAGTTCTCTTTTATTGTCACTTTCCAGACCAACTGTTGGCACAGCCCGGGGGATGGCTCAAAAAGCTGTATAGAATACCGTTTGATGCATTTGAAGACTGGTCAACGGGGTTGAGCGATGTGATTGTAGTGAACTCCAAATTTACGCGAGCCATGTTTAAAAAAACGTTTAGAATTGCAACAACTCCGGAGGTCATTTATCCATGTGTGGACACCGATGTTTCGTTTGAACACTGCAGAGATGAAACAATCTTGAACGCTATCGGAAGCAAATCGGTCCTTTTGTCTGTTAATCGGTTTGAACGAAAGAAAGACGTTGGACTGGCTATTGATGCATATAATAAATCACCCACTGCCAAAGAAACAGGTGCGATTTTAATGTTGGCAGGAGGATATGATCATCGGGTAACAGAAAATGTGAATTATTTAAAAGAGCTGGAAGAGAAATGTGATTCCTTCGGCCTAGAGCATACTACTATTTGGCCTAACGACGAATTCAAGATCCCCGATGGCACCACTAGAGTGGTATTTTTACCATCAGTTTCTACAAATGTGAAAAACACGCTCCTTAATTTCGCCAAATTACTCTTATACACACCACAGAATGAACATTTCGGCATCGTCCCACTAGAGGCGATGCTCGCGTCAACTCCAGTACTAGCTACAAACACTGGCGGGCCATTGGAAACTGTGGTTGAAGGAGAAACTGGATGGAATCGGCCAGCGAAAAGTCTTGAATGGGCTGGAGTTATTGAAGAAGCACTCAAACTAACACCCGAACGACGGGCACAAATTGGAATTCGCGGGGTAAAACGAGTGAAACAAGAGTTCTCGTTTGAAAAAATGTCTGAAGAATTTGATCATTACGCTAGGAAAGCTGCAAATACCAAAGATTTTGACGTACTACCGTATCTGTGCTTTCTTATGATTTTGTCAGCTATAGTTTTTTATAAGGTTTTTATGTAAGCTTGTTTACATACTTTTTACGCTTTTGCTACACGACACTCCCGCAGTTTACTATCTTGCCGCCCAGTTGGGGTTAATCTCGTACCTCAGCATGCCTGACGATCTTTGCTCATTATTCTTAAATACCACAGCCTCATCAGACATAAATATTTCGTATTGTTCAAACATGGTAAGATCGGCTATCGATCCTTCTTCTTTCGGAAACATAGGAATGTTCCGTCAACCTGGCTAACACCCAATTGTAGGAAAACCAAAACAAAAATAGAGATGCGTTCTATAAAGCCATTTTAGATTCCACTGATAAGGCGCCGTTTCTACAATTTCCTTTATCCCTCGCAGAAACACGGCAATTCTGGAGACAATACCGATCTAAACTGGTCTTGTTGTATTTGAAGCACTGCAAATCGATAGATCGATTGAGCGAGGACCTTTGTTTTCAACGAGATTTGCAACTCTTTGTTGACATATATAAAGTGGAAACACGTCTCGGTAGCGACATCTGGTCCAACATAAACATGTCAAAGGCTGTATTGGTTCAAGAGGCTGTGACTGGTATGCGGCCACCTCCAAAAAACCCACGACGGATGAACTCAATGAAGTCCATGTCTGTGCTAAGTGAGGTTAGCACAAATGACCTCAATCTTCGACCACGCACCCCGAAGAAGAACAAGAAACGTGAAAGTGTGAGCACCGTATATGAGTATCGTCGCCTTTCGTCAGCCACGAGCCTTAGCAGCCACAACAACACACCCCTCTTATCGACGACTGCTACTCGCCAACCTTCCAATTATAGCTATGATGAATCGTCCACGGCCCGCGAAATACCAAGCTCAGTTTACAGCTTTGCATCTTCCGAGCCAACAATTCGAGAAGAGCAATCTCAATCTCAGCCACGGCAACCGATTCCCCCGCCAAAGTCAGTGAAACGAGTCCAATCGATTCATAGTATCCGACCTCTTCCACCGGTTCCGAATTGCAATAATAATAGTTCACAGGAAACGCTCGCCTATAGTCCTCTTCCAATGGAAAGGTCTCGAGATGATAGTGATGCCGCACTAGACAAGAAGAACCAAGATTCGCTTCGATCCAAGCCGAAATATGTTCGACGATTTATATCGACGCCCAACCTGAGATCGAAAATTACTGTAAAGCGACGATCCAAGGAGATCAAAGTTATGGAACCAATCTCGACATCCAAGCCGATATTGAAATCCCCGCAAAAGCGCCCTGCAGTGGAATTCAGTCCATCAACAATTGGTTTTGCACATGAAAACGAGGTGTTTCGCTTTGACGAAAATCACGTCGTTGGAAAGAGCCTTGTTGGCTGGTCCACAACCAAAATGGCGAAGCCAGCCAAAACATCCAATATTTCCAAGTTTAAACGACTCTTCTCTCTTTCGTCGTCAAGGCGAAACGAGGAACCAAGGGCGAAAATTTCCTTCCATGCTGATAACTCTTCTACTGACAAATCTCCTGCTGCTATTCACACAATTCCCATTAACGACGTAATTTAATGTTTAATTCCGATTCTTCTTGCAAACAAAATAGTATGAGCCTGATTGTTCAAACGGCTTTCTGACAAAGACATGATTCGTTTTTCAAACCCCCTGAGTTGGGAGTGTGTGACAGTGGGAGTCCAGATATTTATTTTTTGGTACCCCTCCTTTGCGCGACGTCGCGCAGACCTATTTGTTTTTGTTAGAATCTGTTGTTCATCAACCCATCTGAGAATTTGTATAGTACAACCTCATTATTGCATCAGAAGGATATAAAGCTAGAACATGTCAACAGCCCTTTACGACCCTTTGGAGCCCTCTAAGGACATTTGGAATATGGGTGAGTGTGAGAGATAAGGTTTGAGCTTTTGTGCGTCGCTAATATTTTACTTTGCTAGGCTCTATTAAAGGATCGCCCAAGCAGGTCTCTGTAGCCTTTGCATCTCAGATAGAAGGTAAGACTTTACTTATTTTGACTTCACTGAAGTTTTCCATGTACTAACACCCAACTTTTTTAGAGGTCGACAAGGCTATGGAAAAGTTGATTCGATCTGGCCAGTTATATCCTTCACCTCCCCTTCCCCATGTTACTACGACAACGACAGCAACAGCAGCAACGGGAATACCAACTCCGTCACCACCGGGGCAATATCAAATGTCCAGACCGTTGCCCAAACAATCACCCGCTACAAGCATCAGCAACAACAATAGAAGTTTCAGCACATCTTTTGTCAACAACAGTAACATCATGATGATGAAGGGTCCTTCATCGGGCAACCGCAGTGTTAGTTCGACATTTAACCGAAGTGCTGCCCCAAAGGTCACTTTCGATCCATTTGCTCCAGTCGTCGAAAATGGTGGCTTTGGATCCAAGCCATCATGGGGAAAGAACGTGGCCACAGTTTGGGGGTAGGAACAATTTTTTTTAGCTTTTTTTGGGACGGTATGATCATTTTTATTTATTTGGTTATTATTATGGATTGGGATTTCAGCATTTTTATTAAATATCGTCTATATATATATATTATGTTTGTGTAAAGAAAAAAGAAATATTCTACTATGCATATTGTCAAGATGTATATTTCACATGGCACGACCGCGCTTTTTGGAGGAGTTGCATGCCCATGGGCAGGATATCGATGCCATGCAAACGAGAAAAATATTCGATAGACCGTTCTTTCCTTCTCTGTATTGTATTGTGCATACTATTATTATTTGGAAACAATTCATTACAGAAGTAAATAATAATACTGAGCGGGTGGACACGAGTATCGAATCACATGGACTGGAGATTTACCAGTATGCTCACATGTTGCAGTTAGCCATAACATTTTCTACTTACGATCACAGAATTTACGTTCTCTTTTGTCCATATGGCATACGTCAATCTCCGCATTTTTGGTTGAGGGTTGAGGGTTGCGGAGATGCGGCGGATTACATAAGCACATAGCTATCCAGGTTTCAGGTCGGAAGGCCGATACGCCAAATGATGGCCAGCCCTATCAGTCACCACGCGACTTGACATCTAGTATTAATGACGACAATATATATCTGCAACGTTGACAGGCTCCATGAGGATAGGAGTTTCTACGACCGAGTAGAAACATTACTTCCCTTACAGGAGTTGGCACGAGCTGACAGATACAGGTTTGGTCAAGATAAAAATGTGTTTGTCGCTTCCTCCCTCTTGAGACACGTTGTAGGAGAGCTTGAGTATGGGCCCAATTGGCTGGATCACTTCAGGCTGGGCGAACATGGTAAGCCATATTTTTCAGGCTCCAACTTTGAGTTTAACTTCAGTCGTACGAGCAGTCACGTGTTTTGTGGGGTTGTACGTGAAACTGGAGTGCCCATTGGATTAGACGCGGTTGATCCCAGCCAAGACAAAATATTGTTTGACTCGTTCAAGGAAAACGTATTCACAAAGAGGGAGTTGGATTACGTTGGCCCGAATGATGATAAGGAACGAATGCTAACTTTGTGGGCGTTGAAGGAGGCGTACCTCAAAGCCATTGGGACGGGTATCCGAGGAGATTTACGTGACATTGAATTTGTATGGGAAGGTGGAAGGTTCATTAAGCAGGATGCGACGGCGAGAGTGTTGAAATACAAAGACATAATTCTGGCCATTGTTTTGTTGAATGGAAATGATAGCCTCGTATCTCATGTTTCCGGGGCCGACGTTGACATTACCGAGGTAGTTGCCGCTTTAGAAACTGTTGACGGCAGTAATCATGATACCGTGCCATTGAGCAATTGCATTCGTTCGTACAGATTGAACTAATTCGAGGAAACACCAACGACGCCAGGCCTAGGTCCGGACGGACCCTTTTTGCCGCATGCGGCTCAACGGGGCGCCGCGCCGATGGCCGAGAATTGGCAAAAAACCCCGGGACAAGACGGGAACTCTTGAGGGGTGGTCGAGCGAACGAGAAAGCGGCCAATTACAAGACAATGGAAAATATAAAGGCTAAAGGCGAAGGAGCACCTCCGCCATCCGCGGGCGTCGCTCCAATACAACGGAAGGCTAGCTCCCACTTGTACGCAGGATTCTTGAGCGGACTAACGTCGTCAATCTTGCTTCAGCCACTTGATCTGCTCAAGACCCGGGTGCAACAATCTGGGGGAAGGTCCATCACTTCTTCATTAAAAGAGATCCAATCGTTGCGGGCTTTATGGAGAGGTACTCTTCCATCATGTCTTCGTACCTCTGTCGGAAGTGCACTCTATTTCACTACGTTAAACGCTACTAGAAGCTATATGGCCACCCACGGGATGGGGTCACGAGCAACCACAACGCATTCCTCTACTGTTCTGCCCAAGCTATCAATGCATGCAAACTTGATATCCGGCGCAGTTGTTCGAGGGGTGGTCGGTTTCGCCACCATGCCCATCACGGTGATAAAAGTTCAATATGAATCGACGTTTTATCACTACAACTCCCTGGTATCTGCAGTCAAGGGCATTTACAGAACGTCTGGCGTTCGAGGGTTCTTTTATGGATTTGGTGTAACATTTGTTAGAGACGCTCCCTATGCTGGTGTTTATGTTCTTTTCTATGAAAAATCCAAAGAATTGCTCAACAAGCTGGTGAGCCACCCGGAATCGCAAGTGTCTTCGCCTATCATCAACTCATCCAGTGCGGTTTTATCTGCTACCATGGCTACAACTATCACGGCTCCATTCGACACCATCAAGACTCGGGTCCAATTGGACCATAACAAGTATCCATCATTTCTCAAAACTGCAAAGGCGATAGTCGCAAACGGTAAGTTCACCGACCTGTTTGATGGCCTATCGCTGCGTCTGGCTCGTAAGGCCATGAGTGCTGGCGTTGCCTGGTGTATTTATGAAGAGCTCGTTAAAAGAGCATGAGTGTGTATATAGAACGCCGTATTTATATATTACTAACACATATTAATTTTGCAACTTGATTCCGTATAATTCATTCCCATGTTAGCTGGTTTAGGAACTGCATCGCTGACTCTGGAATACACAGAACAGAATTGAACCCCTCAAGATCAAACTTTTCTCTCCGCGTCAATGCCAAAGAGCACACCCCAAAATAAGAGTGTAGCGGGTCAGGATTATTCCCTTCGCATTTGGAAAACCCGCCCATCAATTTTTGTTGCGTGCACATCAATAAATAATCTTCGTTAGCTTGAGTGTCGATAATACCCACACACCCTAGC
Source organism: Blastobotrys chiropterorum (assembly GCA_030570055.1). Lineage (NCBI taxonomy): Eukaryota > Fungi > Ascomycota > Dipodascomycetes > Dipodascales > Trichomonascaceae > Blastobotrys > Blastobotrys chiropterorum. Next base: position 65,261 of record JAJLUK010000061.1, read on the forward strand.
ATTTCCAGAGTTGCCTGAACCCACACTGAATAGCAAGTATCTTCGTCCTTGTTACATCGTCCATTGAATCCGCCATGGATTTGCCGTTTCGATAGCCATTGTATAAGTTTTTGTCTATCAGCTACGCTTTCCAGTTTCTCCGTCATCCATAACGCTCCAACTGCGCAAAAAGTCATTCCTGCGTGGGACTCGTTACCAACGGGGCTTCCAAATCCTCCATCATAATGCTGCAACCGACAAATGTGCTCCACCGCCTTGGTTTCGTGTTTTAAATCCCTATCTTGCAATATGTATCTAATGGCAATTGCAACGTAGCTATGCCGCAAATCGACCTCACCGAATGGACCAGGTTTATCCTCATATACGCTAGCGTATCCGCCGTCCTTTCTTCGGCATCTTTTCACATAATTCAATATTTTTTTCCTATCTAACCGAGTAGGCATTTTTTCATCTTTTAAAACAGCCAAGATGCACAAACAGAAAAAAGTTGACGACAAGTTGGCCGGGTCATATCTGCCTCCTTCGACTCTATGTGTGTTGGAGCCACGAAACCCTTCACCTGATTCGACCAAATGTGAGTACACCCATTCTATCCACTCTTCCCTTCGGTCCAGCTCTTCCCCCATCAATCCAAGGCCACACACACAAAAATACACGAGCGATGTTAATGACGAGTCATACGGCGTGTAATGTATTGGGAAGAGATCCAGGTGCCGCCAAAAGTATTTACTATGCTTCTTCCTTTCAAAGCTCATGATTACCAAGTGTTGACGTCGGGGTAGATCCGACCGACCGTCACCAACAACTTTAACGAGCTCTCCCACACCACATTAAATGAGAACATCTGTGCTTAGTTCTGATCCCAAAAACTAATTGACGATGACGGTGACACGTCGTTAAACAAATACAGGTTTTATCTCTGCTCAAAGCACCCATCTGACTTCGTGAATGCCTATATTCTAGAAGCTAGGCATTTCGAGGCGTTTCTAATACGGAGGAGAAAGTAGGCGCAAAGGATACAGATAATTGTGTCAGTGTCTGTTGGCGACAGCTTTCAACACGTTAGTAGCGCTCACGCAAACTTGTGTGTCACTAGTTTGGCTATTAATCTACTTGGCGTATTTCGAAACAATTCGTGAACTTCGCACCGAATTCTATCCGCGACTATGAGGCGCTATGACATGGATTATCGGAGATGGGATTACGTCCGCTCCTCCGTATATACTTTTACCTACATACAGATCCCCCAACGTGGCACCGGCTCTCTGTTTCTCTTAGACTTGGACGTGAAATTGGATTTACAAAACGTTTAATGTTTGCAACTGGGCGCATCGGCCAATTTTCCGAGCAGTTGCCTTCTACTTATTCAATGGAAAAGAGTATACGACCAAAAACCATAGCCACTTCAAAGCCGATGATCCACTCAGGGGGCCCAGTTGCTGATCCCCCACAGTGGTGTGACGTGATCTTTAAAGTTCCGGACCTTTCCCACGGTTCGCCGCACAGCAATATAAAATGTCTGGGTCAGCCATTCGCCTTTGGAACATACAAACAACCATGGAGTTTGGAAAGAAATTTCGAAAGACACATTTTTGTTTTAGCCGGGAGATTACTCCTTTGAACCATGGCAGCTATGGTGCTATTCCGGACTCGGTTTTCAAGGCCCAGGTGGAAGAACAAGCAAAGGTTCTTCGCGATAAGGAACGATTTTACCGAAGAGATATTTACAAAGACTTGCAAGAATACCGGAAACTCATTGCGTCGATTATAGATGCTGAGCCAGATAATCTGTCATTTGTAACCAACGCCACGACTGCAGTTAACACGGTGTTGCGTTCATACCCATTTGAAGCTGGCGATAGAATCCTCTACACGTCTGTTATCTATGGAGCGTGCGAAAATACGATCAAATTTTTGGAGAAAAAAGTCGGTATTGTACCAGTTAAGATAAATATTGATTACACTCAGACCAATGACGATATCCTAAAGGATATGGAACGGATGATCGATATAGAAGGTCCAAGGATGGCCGTATTTGATACAGTATCTTCTATTCCGGCATTCCGAATGCCATGGGAAGGTATGACAAAGATTTGCAGGGAGAAGGGTGTCCTCTCTCTTGTCGATGGAGCACATGGAATTGGATTATTACCAATTTCGTTGAAAGCTGAAAGACCGGATTTTTTCACGTCAAACCTTCACAAATGGTTATTTGTCCCCAATTCTTGCGCAATGTTGTATGTTGATCCAAAGCATCACAAGAACATCCATACGCTGCCAATATCTCATTCATACGTGCCGGATGAAGACGCAGTGGAGGACGAGACAAAACGCCTAGTCGACAGATTTGATTTTACTGGTACCATCGACTACAGTGCGATTTACTCAATCACTGCGGCTTGGAAGTTTATTACGGATGAGTGTGGCGGTTTGCCCCGAATCCAACAATATAATAACGAACTTGCGGAGGAAGTAGGCAAAATGGCTGCCAAAGAATTTGGCACAGGCTATTATCGTGGAGAGAATCTGCCGATGGTCAATGTTCTCCTTCCGATAGAAGGTAAAGACGAGGTTGAATTGAAAGAGGCATGGGAATTCATTCATGACTATGAGATCAGCAAAACTAAAACGTTTGTACCACTGTTACTTCATTCCGGAAAGCTTTGGTCTCGTTGGTCTGCTCAGGTATATCTGGAGCTTGACGACTTCAAAGTAGGCATTACAGCTCTGAAGAATGCAATGAGTGCATGGAACAAGCATAAACAGTTGTGACTAGATACATGGAATAATAGAGTATAGTGATAATTAATACGAGGATAAAGGTAGTTAATGAGCAACTGGCCCTTTGATTTTTCGATTTTCGGACGACCGGTGGCTCACCAGTCACCACTAGTCACCCATCGCCATTGTTCTCACTATTTCGTATTTTTGGTGAGGTAGTGTCTAAATTAGGTGTAACCGTCCATAACCGAAATCGGCTTTATTCTACCCCATGCACAGCCGTGTGACCATGACGTTGACAATTAGTCACGGCTGACACGACACGGCAGTGGTCATAACAACCTACACCAACAACGATGAAATTTGGAAGAGAATTTCGTAAAGAGCATTTCTGCTTCGATTCTGAGATTACTCCTTTGAACCATGGAAGCTTTGGTACCGTTCCAAAGTCCGTTGCTCAGATGCAAATGGAGGAACAAACCAAAGCACTTCGCGATAAGGATCGTTTTTTTCTCAATGGGATCTTTGATAACCTGGCAGAATACAGAAAGCTAGTGGCATCGGTTGTCAATGCGGATGCCGATAATTTAGTCTTTGTGACTAACGCTACTATTGGGATTAATACCGTGTTGAGATCGTGGCCCTTTAAGGCTGGAGATAAAATCCTCTTTACTTCTGTTGTTTATGGCAGCTGTGGGAACACAATCAAGTTTCTGCAATCACGAACTGGAGTTATTCCAGTTATTATGAGTATCAACTACAAAACGAGTCAAGATGAGATTGTAGAAAACATGACCAAGTTGATCAATGAGCATAAACCTAAGATGGCGTTATTTGACACAGTATCCTCTATGCCATGTTTTAGAATCCCATGGGAAAGATTGGTAAAATTGTGTAGAGAAACGGGCGTTCTTTCCCTAGTGGATGGGGCTCACGGCATTGGGTTGTTACCGTTGTCTTTAAACGACGTTAAGCCGGATTTTTTCACGTCGAACCTTCACAAATGGTTTTTCGTGCCAAACTCTTGTTCCATGTTATACGTGGATCCAAAGCATCATAAGCATATCCATACGATGCCAATTTCCCATAGTTACGTCCCGGATGACGAGTCCATTCCGGATGAAGCAAAACGGCTGGTGGAACGATTTGACTTTATCGGCACTGTTGATTATAGTGCGATTTACACCCTTCCAGCTGCGTGGAAATTTATCAATAAAGAGTGTGGTGGACTTGAAAAAATTCGCTCTTATAATGCCGACTTGGCGGAAAAGGCAGGGAATATGGTTGCTGAGGAATTTGGCACTGAATATGTGCACGGAACGGAGCTTCCCATGGTAAATGTGAGGCTCCCACTTGACTGTAAGAGCTCGGAAGAATTCCAACAGGCATGGACATTCATTCAAAAATACCAACTGGAAAAAACAACCACATATGTCCCATTGGTCCTTCATAAAGGGGCTCTTTGGGCACGACTGTCAGCGCAGGTATATCTAGAACTGGACGATTACAAAGTTGGTATAGACGCATTGAAGAAGGGGATTGAAGCGTGGGCTAACCGTCCCGCGGATTTGGATTTGGGTCCCGCAAAATTGACGTTTTTCTCTGATAAATAGGGTTTTCAAATCTTTGCATCGTTAAATTATATGTACATTATTTCTTTAATATCGTTGTTAGCTCTTCTTTAACGGCATTTGCGTCTACCCTGCCTTGACACTCCCGCATTACTTGTCCGACCAAAAACATGATTGACTTGGGCTTTTTGCCAGAACTCACTTGCTCGGCTACCACAGGATTTTGCTCAATGACTTGTTGACACAGATCCCGAATTGCCTCCTTAACTTCATCATTGGTATTCTGAGCTTTAGACAGATCCAAATCCTCAATCAACTGCTCAATGTTGACCGAGGCGGTTTTCGTCGCAACATCATTAGCAATCAGATGACGAATGAGGAGCGACGCCGAAGTCGCCGTGAGCTTGTCCTGTTGAACCAGGAGGATGATGTCTCCAAGGATATTTGGTGGGATGACTGCTGAGGTGAAATCCTTCTCTTGAACATTTAATTCGCCGTAGAAACGATGCACTAGCCAATTTGATGCTTGTTTAGCGTTCTGACTTCCCTTTTCTTGCAAATATGAATAAAGAGAATTGTAATAGTCTACCATCCCGGGAACGGTCATTAATGTCCGTGCATCCTTTAGGGGAACGTTGTATGGAGCTTGTAGCAATCGTAAAAAGATTTTATCTGGTAACTCAGGAAGAGTCTCCTTAATTTTCCCCAAAACGTCCTTGGATACTTTGATTGGTTGCAATTCTGGGTCGGGCATGTATCGATAGTCGACACCTTCTTCCTTACCACGCAACTTCCAGGTGTTGACGCCATCCCAGCCTCTCGTTTCACTTTCAATTTTGCCGCCGGCTTCAATGACTTTTTTTTGCCGTCTGAATTCGGCTTTGATCGCAGAAACAATGGCACTTGTGGAAGATAGATTTTTGATTTCACATCTTTGGCCATTATTCACAGAAACATTGACATCAACTCGCATCGCACCAGTTTCAAGTTCCCCCGAACATACTTTAATATGTCGCAAGAGCATTTGAAGCTTTTTGACGAATATACCGGCTGCCTCAGGTGTAGGAATATCTGGCTCTGTCACTAATTCAATAAGTCCATGATTAGCACGGTTTAGGTCGATATGCGCAACGTCATCGATATACGTAGATTTGCCCGTATCCTGTTCGATCTGAATTTGTTTTATGCGAACCGGCAGATCAGTTTCAATCCCGTCTCGCTGGTATAAATCTAAAACACCACTCTCAGCGAATGGTTCATAATGCTGAGTGATTTGGTACCCTATCGGTTGGTCACCGTAAAAGTAATGCTTCCTGTCAAATGAAAATCTGTCTCGTACATTACAATTCAACGCACTTGCGGCCTTCAACGCTAGAAGCAATGCTCGGAAGTTGAATTTTGGCAATGTTCCAGGTAAACCTGCATCGAAAAATGACACATTTGAGTTTGGATCCGCTTGAAAGCTTGTCTTGGAATTGGAAAAGAGCTTTGACTCTGTCAGGAGTTGGGCATGGATTTCCAATCCACATGTTAAGGAATATGGCTGATCAGTTGATGCCACTGCACTCAACCTCCTCGCATAGTGGAATATCGGAAGCCGACTCTTCTGGACCTTCAAGGGTCGTAATATCATCTGGTCTCCTTCGTTGATGCAAACTTGATCCTGAACTCTTCGATCGTCTGACTGGATTCGAGCTCGAACATCCCACACTCGCCCTAACCCAAATTGTGCGGCGCACGCGGTAGCGGCGACAACAACGTACTTTTTTCAATTTCAGCCTTACCGAGAATGGATTGGAGGGCAGGGAGATTCCGATTTAGGCTCGTATGCAAAATGACGATGATTTGTGAAAAAATCGTTACAAAGCGGGGATGATGGAGAGTACATAGCATTCAGTGGAATGTGCTTAGATCACTCCACCATCACAAAAGCAGAGTCCTTGCCACGACTTGTACTTTTTATGCAGACACATTTCTTAACACCATCAAAATGATTAGATAATGACTATTGGCCCATTAAAATTTTATTTCCCACGGATAAGGAGTCGGGCGAAGGTTGTTACCCGAGGAATTATATAAATACAGTGTATATACATTTTCGTTCGTCTTAGTCGTGTCAAACTTTTTCTTTCATTCATTCTTCAACTGAATTTCCATCTATTGCCGCAATTTTCGCATGTGCAGAACGTGGTCAGCGGTTCATCTGCAGAACGGGTCTGCATTTGGTAATACGAGACCTTCTTTTGCTTGCACTTGCCGCAAGTAAATCGATCGGTAATGGCTCGCTGTTCAGTGGCCCCGCGTGCATTAAACAAATTGGCCTCTTCCATCTTCTTCATCTCCTTCTTGAGCTCTTCAGACGCCATCTCCTGCGGGGACATCTTGTACAGACGTTCAGGCGAAATCTCGCCCCCCACCACTCGTGCACGGAGCTGTGGGTTCTTGCTATCTTTGAGGTTGGAGTAGAGCGAACGCATCTTGGTTCGATAACCCGGGGTGGTCCCCTTCTCTCCTTCGTACACGGTTTTTTCCACCGCCTTGGCGCATGCCAGAATGTCTCCGGGCGGAACGTCCGAGCCGAGTGCGAGCGCCGTGTAGCACAAATCCACACACGAGTTACGAACTTTATCACCGTAGATGTCCGTTCGAACCCCATCGTTTTTGGCGTTTCTTTCCTTACCGTGTGAGGAGAACTTTGCCGGTGCAGAATTTGCGCCGCCACCACCCGCCGAAGCGTTGTTGCCGCTAGTGGTCTGAGGGGACTCGGACTTTGTATTGTTGGCGGTGCCAGAGCCGCCACTACTGGCCTTTTTGGCCGCTTTTGACTTTTCCTTTTGAGCAGACACAGCGTCCTTCCACGTCTTGATGACTCGCTTCACTTTATCGGACACCGTCTTGTCTGGATGCGAGCGGAGCTTGTTAACGGCAATACCCAGCTTGGTTTCCCGGAGAAGCTTCTCGGTCGGTTTGACGCGGGATTCCAGCGAATCCAGAATCTCGTGGATCTTCTCCACACTCCCAGCCTTTTCCAGGCTGCTCATGTGTGTCTTTATTTCCGATACCTCCATGGTGTGTCTGTGCTATATATATATATATATATACGAGCGAAACAGGGGTTGAAGGGTGTCGCGACGATGATGACGAATTTGAGTGTGGGTACGATACTTTAATTAATTTTTTTTGGGAGGTATCCCACACTTCTAACACTTATGTGCATAAGTGCACCAACGTTCGGATAGCATCCGCGCCCTGCTGTCACAGTTAGCACAGTACTATCCCCAATAATTTTTTTATTATTTTGTCTTGGTAATCTGCTCCAGCGCTTACGGAACCACACAGATGTCGTCAGCAGCAGGTCCAGGACGTGTTGTGTACGTGGGCTCGATCCCATATGATCAGACGGAGGAGCAGGTCCTAGACATCTTCCGATCAGCGGGCCCTGTGGCCAATTTTCGGCTAGTGTTTGACAAGGACTCAGGCAAGTCCAAAGGGTTCGGGTTTGTAGAATACCATGATACCGAGACGGCTGCCAGTGCAGTTCGCAATCTGAACAATTACCAGATTGGGCCGCGCAACTTGCGTGTAGCGTTTTCCCACGAGACCTCAATTGGCCCCACCGTTTACAGCTCCAAGTCCAAGGATGCTGTTCTTCCACCGCTTCCGTCTGGTGTGTCGTTACCGTCCGGTAAATCGGCGGCAGAGGCTATCACCACCACGTTGAATGGGTTTGATCAAGAGCGAATGTTGCAGATTGTGACAGACCTCAAATCCGTAGTCAATAATAATCCTGCCCTGGCCGTCGAATTGTTTGAGGCTTGTCCGCAATTGGCCTATGCTGCTGTCCAAAGTCTGCTCATTCTTAGAATGGTGGATTCTAACGTGTTGCAGCAGTTGATACCGCAGCCAGTGCCAGATCCGCAACAACAACAACAACAGCAGCAGCAGCAGCAATCATCGCAGCAACAGGAGACAGCAGATAACAGCCAGGCTACGTTAATCAAACAAGTTATGCAATTGACCGAAGAGCAGATCCAAGAACTTCCCGCACAACAGCGCGAGGCCATTGTCAACCTTAGAGAGAAAGTTCGTTCCGGCGAAATCCAAATTTAATTGTACTATTTATTAATAAATTTTCGTTTAGAATCTTCGGTAGCTGGTTCCAAGTTAAAAGACCAAAGTGCTTTTTAAGAAAATGCAGTTTACTTTTCCCTTAGGCGTCCTCACTAATATATTTACTACAAGGGGAACACAAATGTTGGTTAAATCTGTCATATGATGACAGTGCAAATAGTCATGCATAATACCTCCATGTGCATCCATAGACTATGTGAATATCCACACTTCCTATAGCATAGCTTATTCCGCACACAATTGCCGACAAACTATAGTAGGTTCAGAATTGGTGTCTCAACTCTACATCTGTGGCATCGCACTAGCCAGCGTTTTGTCTAAACCCACCAGATTTGTGCGCCCACGTTGTGCCGAAATATTGATGTGTGGGTGTTGGGTCTTTCACTTTTTCGCTGTTTCACTACCATCCAGAAAAAAAAACATGTCCGAAAAAAAGCCAGGTAGAATTATATTTCTTGGGGACATACCCTATGATATCACAGAAGTGCAGGTTGCAGAGATTGCAAAGACCATTGGGCCCATCACCAATGTGCGCCTGGTAACCGAACGGGACTCGAACAAGTCGCGCGGGTTCGCTTTTGTGGAATATATGGATATCAACTCTGCTATTAAAGCAGTCAACGCATTAAACGGTCAGCCATTAGGACAGCGTACACTGCGGGCAGACTTTTCTAATGAGGCAACTACTAACTTCCAACGGAACAATCCTGGCCAACGTTCGGGTGATAGAAAGAAGGGCGAAAAGTCGTCTGGAAAGAAACGTGGTAAGGGTGGCAGCGGCAGTAATAATAATAACTACAGTAACAATGATCCACGCTCGTCGCTACCGCTGCCTCTGCCTCCTACATCTCAGCCGGTCCCTGCACCAGCGTTTATCCCACATCCTGCATCAGCATCATCGGCACATGCTCCTGCAAACAAATCAGACGTTCCGCGTAATTTGGTTGTTAATGACAATATCTCACGAACGCTCTCCCAATTTCCACCTCATCAATTGCTTCAGGTGATAAAAAATATGAAATTGCTTACCAGCCATGACCCCGTAAAAGCCTCAGAGATTCTCCATTCGAACACGCACATGACATATGCACTATTACAAGCGTTGTTATTAATGGGTCTGGTAGATAAAGATGTGGTTGCCCAGGCGGTTCAGGGCCAGCCTGCTCCGCGTCAAAACACCTATAACAATAATAGTCATACACCCCCACCGCCTCCTCCGCCACCACCCGCTGCGCAGCCATTGCCGTCTGATCCACAGCAGGCTGCAATGATCCAGCAAGTTCTAGCGTTGACCGATGAGCAGATAAATTCTCTGCAACCACAAGAAAAACAAGCAATTATCGCCATTAGAGAGCAATATGGAAAACTATAATTGTCAAGCCCTGTTATTTCGTAACTACTAATTTATTTCCGCAATAAAAAACAAGCACAATAGAGTGCGAAGCCGAATGACTTACTGACTTATTTACGCGTAGCTCATCAGCTTTCGCCATTCTGGTGCTACGCTCCCCACCGTTATATGATGGTATAACTCTCCATCGTTGTAGATTGCATCCAAAACAGCAATAAAGCTAACATAGTTATTTTCATATTGCCGAAGTTCGCGCTCAGAAACGTTTTCGAATGTGAAATGTACAAGGCCATTTTCGGGAAGACCCTTGTATCGCCTATAGTACTTTAGATAGTCAGATTCGTCCCGTCCCCATGAAATCAGCGACTTCGAACTGGTCCTTGTTATCTCGCTGGAACCAAACCTCACTGCTAACCTTGCAACCTGTTTAGCAGGGAGGGCACGCCGGTTCCCCTTGTCCAGATCCAATTTTAAGAAGAACTGCTCTAAGGTTAAATATTCAACAACCGCTGGCTGATAAGGTCCCAATACCTTATGGGCCTGTTCTAAGGAAGACGTCCCAATAATATTGTCAAACTTCTTCACCTTCATAGTGTGGTAACGGATTATTCCAATGCTTGATTCCCTTGTACAGTTTATTGAGTGGAAGTTGTAGTAGATTCTGGTTCTCACATGACGACACCAAAGGAGGCAGTTGGGCTCAATCTGAACCCCTCTTAGAAGCCAATTCATGTTCTTGTTTCCAACGCTTCGCTCAAATACATACAAGGTTATAATTTCCGCAGAACTGTTACCCTCCAATTCAATTCTAAGATAGCCGCTCTTCTTCTCAGCTTTCTTAACTCTTCCAACCAAGCTCACGCAAACCCCACCGCCGCATTGCTTTAAATCTTTAATTGGGGTCAAGTATTGCATTATTTGCTGTATGACCAGCGCTATCAGTTTATGACGTATACCTCAAATGCTTAATTTAAACGCCTGTTGCATGTGCCATTAATTCGTGAGGCTGATATGCACAGCCGTATTCCCGTGCATATGGTCTCACCGTTTCCACTCTTTTCCACATTGAAGTGTCCGTTGAATACCGAGATTTACATTGCCAAAAAGTACCCCCAATTGTATGCATATGTGTGAGGGGGATATTTATATGCATAAACCTATGTTATATGCATATGCGTACACATATGTCATATGCATGGGCATTGTTGAAGTGGAAGACAAATTTCTTCTGTGCATATGCATATGCATACCTGTTGCTATCTATATACAATAGATTTGCATATGTGCATGCAACATCGAAAATATGACATACGCATATGGATATATTATAGAGCTACAAAAAATGCATATGCATAGTCCCTCTAATGCACCTGCATACGCATATATAAATCCATAGCTCAAGTCAGCACTGCTGCATCAATGAGTGCACAAATTTCAGGGCGTCAAATGCATGCCGTGAACTTAAACCAGCTAATTATGCATTCTTCCAGTGCATACCGAAGAGCAATATGCATAGCTACTCAGTCCATAGTTATGCATATCCATAACCACATCTTAACCCACAACTTGGATAATTGGATAATTATTCTTCTATGCCTACAACAATTCAGCAAAGTCTTTTTCCTAATTATTTAGATTGTGCTTTTTCAGTTTTTCCATAAGAAGCTAAAATCGCCAAACACCCCCGCTTCCCCTGAGTTTAGTCAGCTAGACATTCTCTCCGAGATCTCGAAACTCGTGCGACAATCGGACGAAAAGGCCGGGGTCCCGAACCCGACAGGTCATAAACGAAACCAAGAAATATTGCGCACACCATAATCACTAAAGACGGTAGAAATGTTTAGACAAGGCTTAATCCGAATTGCTAGAGTATCGCCAGTAGTTAGGTCGCAAGTGGCTAGGCCACATGTCTTTCGAGCGGGCTTCCATGTTTGCAAGTCTGTTTCCCAGCAACAGCCGCCTCATATCACCCCAGAGGATCTCGGATCATTGGGGAAAGCACTCCAAGATCACCCGGAGCTAATGAGGACTTTCATTGATGTTTCAGATTATTTGCAGAAAAATGAACTGATCACACCGGGAAAGACGCCTACAATGATGGACGTGATGAAGATTGTGTCCCAGAAGGAAGCCCGTGATAAGCTGGCAGCCTGTGAGTTTTGACGACCACCGCACAATTGTGATAAGTTCCTAATCAATCATAACAGTTCAACAAGCAGCTACAAACGCTGGAATTGACTTGAATTCCGATGAGTAAGTTTGTTTTTTCGGCAACAAAACATTGACATTAACAACGTTGTAGAATCAAGAACCTCCTATCCAATTTATCTAAGAAAACCGGACAGCAATGAACATTGTGTAATCTGTATATTTAGAAAGACTTCAAATCTTTTGAACACCCACGGTATACATAACTGATGGCTGTACTTGGCTTTCTTTTTTTTCTTATTATTATTAAATAATGAGTCGCCCTAACATTGCTTATAGCTATGAGATACACATTTCTCCTTTTTATGATGCTCCGTGATATGCATAGCGCACTCTAAAAGGTATGCATAGAAATGTCATCTGTTGGAATCATTATCTGTGAAAATTGTATCAATAAAATATATGTGTATGTAATTAGGTCTTCGCCAAATAAGATAACAAGTCGACCTTGGTCACAACGTGAATTGGTTTCTTGCCGTCGGCAGCGCTCTCGGTGACAACAGCTGCCGAGTTGTGCTCAAAGAATCTGTTCAAGGCAGATAATGGAGTATCAATGGTAATATCGATGAATTGGCGCTTGGACTGTGGCTTTGGAGTGTTCAATCCATTCGAAGCAGATGCGCTAGTTTCAAACTCATTGAGTTTTCTGAAATCAATCATCACCTTATTGACTGGGGTGTCAAGGGTTGCTTTGCCCTTGGAAATATAAGAAAGCAATGAGCCCAAAGTCACCATGCCGACTAATCTACCGGATTCGGTGGCAACAGGAACTTGATCAAAGTTCTTTTCTCTAAGCAACTCAATGACAGCTGAAGTCTTGGTGCTATCTCTGACCGTAACCACTGGCTTCAATTGTAAATCACCAATAACAGCGCCTTTGTACTGCTCCTTCTTCTTTGCTTGCGCAGCCAGGGTTTCATCATCAACAAAGCCATTATAGGCCATCCAGTCATCGTCAATGAACTTGGTCAAATACGATCTAACAGAGTCTGGACAAACGACAACAACGGTATCATCCTTGGTCAGGCCCTTTGCTGCCTTGAGCGCCGCTGCAATTGCGCTGCCACTGGAACCGCCAACCAATAATCCTTCATCTTTGATCAACTTCCTGGCTAACAAAAAGGATTCTCTATCCTCGGTCTTGATCCATTCATCAACAACACCTCTTTCAAGGACTTCTGGAACAAAGTCATAACCAATGCCTTCGACCTTGTATGGGACAGAAAGGGAAGTGTCAGAAGATGGATCCAGAATGGATCCTAATGGATCAGCAGCGATAATCTTAACATCCTTATTGTGGCGCTTTATGGCTTTGGAGATGCCGGTGATAGTTCCACCGGTACCTGCACCAGCAACAACCATATTTAATTTGCCTTCGGTCTGGTCCCAGATTTCCTCACCAGTTCCCAATTCATGAGCCAGAGGGTTGTTCTCATTTGAATACTGATCGAGAATAACTGCATTTGGAATCTCCTTTTCAAGTCTTCTTGCCACTCCAATGTGTGATTCAGGAGCATCCCATGCAGCTTCAGTAGGGGTTCTGACAATCTCAGCACCCAACGCTTTTAAAACACTGACTTTTTCGTTAGACATTTTCTCGGGTAAAGTGATGATAGTTCGATAACCTCTGACAGCGCCCATCAATGCAAGGCCGATACCAGTGTTGCCTGAAGTCGGTTCAATCAAAGTGTACCCGGGCTTAATCCTACCGCTTCGTTCGGCTTCAAGAACCATTCTCTTTGCGATACGGTCCTTGACGGAGCCACCAGCATTGAAGTATTCCAGTTTGCAGAGAATTGTGGCCTCAATACCGTATTCCTTTGGAAGCTTATTCAAGCGAACCAATGGAGTGTCACCGATTTGGTCAATAACCGAGTCTAAGATTTTATTACCCATTTTTCCTTATCACCAGATTTCTGTAAGTAATAATAATAATAAAAAAAAATTCTGTGGAAACGGTTAACCGCCGGGGAGGGTGGAGGAAAAAAAAAATAAAATAAAACCACAGCCGCATTTACCCGGTAAGGAGATTACGTGTATGCCGGTAATCGGCGGTCCGAGACTTTGCCGACGACTTGCCGTAGTGCCTCACACGTTCTATTGCCGTAAATTATTTGCGTTTGTACAAGCTACTTGGCAATAGCTATGCATACTTGGTATATACAGATTTAGAGTGCAGGCGGATAATTTGCCATGTATGCCTCGGCCAGAGCCAATAAAATAACGAATGCGCAGTTCGATAATAAAGTATTACTTATACAATTACGAATGTTGGTTACAACTTGTAATGGGAATTGTGAGCCCATTCTGACGGAACGTTGAGCCCTTTTCGAACCTCCTCGACTGAGAGAAGCTTTTGAACCCAATTGTTTACAGACGGATAGTCCTTCGCAATGTCGATATCCAGTTTATACCCACCAGCAACCCAGCCGACGGTGGCAATATCCGCAAGTGAAATGTGGTCACCAACAATGAATCCAGTGCCATTTTGCTTCAATTGCGTGTTCAAAACATTGTAGAGTCTACGAGTTTCGTCATCGTATCGCTTAATGCCATAGGGAACCTTCTCTTTTGCATAAAATGTAAAATGATGAGCCTGACCCTGCATGGGGCCGATGCCGCCATGTTGGAAGAAGAGCCACTCCAGCATTCTGAAATACTCTTCGCTATATTTGGGGAAGGATATTTCGTGTTGCGTGTCATACTTGTCCGCAAGATATTGCAGGATAGCACCAGATTCGAATAATGTAAACTCTTTACCATTCGTTCTTTGTGGTCCATTGGTATCAGTGATTGCTGGGATTCGCCCGTTAGGACAAATTTTCAAGAACCAGTCTTCCTTTTGTTCATTCTTGGATATATCGATTGGTACAGCCTTATAAGCTAACCGAAGGAGCTCCAAAGCAATTGAAACCTTTACACCGTTCGGTGTTGCTGCTGTGTAGAGAGTGATGGCCATCGTGAAGTAACGTAAATTCTTTGTGATAGTGTTTACTTGCTGTGGTGTGATTGTTATATGGGTGGAGATGCTATTGCTCGGGTCGGCTTGGCCAAAGTCCGACCCCTCACCACCAATATTACTAAGGCTTGAAATTAGTCATCAAGACTGCCTGACAACAATTATGTTCATAATTTTTGCTTGGTTGAATCACTGGCCTGGCTTCAATCCTATAGCTTGTTTGTTCTGTTACGTTCATATAGAACTTCCCTGTTCGATGCTAGTGATAGTCCGTAATTCCGTTATGCACATGCGTATTGTCGATAGGCCTCTGGATTTTCTCCAGCTATCGATATGCATATGGCATATGTTGGCAAGGATTGAAAATACATGCAATTCACTATGACATATGCATAGCCAATTACTTCTGCATAATTATAATTGGTTATAACGTGTGTATGCATATGTCATACGTTATATATATATGTATGCATACGTACTGATCGATTCGATCGATATCGATATCATATCCTGAGCCGCAGATGGGGCGGCGCGCATATTATATTAATATAATAATTAAATTAAATATAAAAATATATATAATTAACGTACATGCACGCGTACGTTAACATTACGCATGCATATATAGTACTAGCTATAGCTATAGCTAGTGATCGATCATGATGCGGTTAATTTAATTACATATAACGCGTACGTCAATCATTTCCTAGTTAGGTCGTGCCCGGACTCGAACCGAGGTCGCTGGAAACTTTGAATTGAATCGAATTCGATCGAATTATTTCAATATTTAATCAAAATCCAGAGTGATAACCACCTACACTACACAACCAACGATGGTGTTCTGTGAAACAAGCTGCGCTTCGTGCCAAGAGGATTTGGTTGTTACAGGCTGAGGACTCTTTTGCGAGAGGCTCCAGACACTCGACTACATGCGTCCTTGGAGTGCCCAATTGTGTTATTATTATGGAATTATTCGGCTTCTGGTTGGGGTCCGCCGACTTTTCAAAAACTGGTTGACGTTTTTGTGAGTAAAGATAAGGCATTGGGTAAAAAAATTGGACGCATTCTTCGGGGTATCCATTCTATTCAACATGGCTATCGCT
>JAJLUK010000062.1:0-77722 GCA_030570055.1 Blastobotrys chiropterorum
GGTTAAAAAAAAAAAAAAAAAAAAAAAAAACACTCTCCCGAATGACTGGGTTTACAAGAACTCCATGTTTGGTTCATAATCCTCACGAGATACTCAATGATATGCTGGAAAAAGGGCAACAGTTCCCTCGCATAAAGTCAGATCGCAATTTCTCAGACACCTCCCTCCGCCTAACTGGCTCTCTGACTCCAGTCATCAATGTGACAACTATTTGTTCTCCGAAAATACACAAAAAAGGTAGCGCTGCGGGGCAGATTACCAGTGCTTCGCTTCTTTTCTAGAAAGCGGTCCGCAAGGTATATTAACCATCCGGAGGTTGAGTTGCCTCCGGCGGCTTCTTTTTTCTCCGAAAAGAAGCAAAAAAGGTAGCTCCGCTTCGCGGAGGATTGTCTTCCAGTGCTTTTGCTTCTTTTCTAGAAAAGAAGGCCGCCCGCAGGGCATACTTATTTCCCCCCCTTGATCCTCCGGGGTGTGAGCCGCCTCCGGCGACTGCAAAAAAGGTAGTTCTGCGTGGCCATCCACCAGTGCTTTGGCTAAATACCGCTTTATATGCAGCTCCGCAGTTACTAGAGTTCACCAGTAGTGGGGTTATACTGTCATTTGGTCTCGGCTACTTAGAATACATAATTTGTGCGTCTGGACGGGCGTTGAAGGACCACACCCCCAATCGTTTAGTAAAAGATCTCAGTCTATACCGTCAAACTCCGCCATAAACAGAAAAAACTGAAGTCGTTGTCGGTATACTGATGATCGACACTACTACTTCCCAACTGGTATGGGACCAAAAATAACCACAATTAGACGCCCATCGTGTTGAATTATTATATAAACGCTCCCTTTCCCACAAGCTTTTGCTTTGAGAGGATGGCCCTTAAACCATTTACTGCTTGTTCCCATCCGTTCGATTATTAGCTCTACTTCTGCTGCCTTATTTTTTCTTTTTTTCCCTATTACTCTCAGCCCTCTGAAACAACCCTCATCGCTATAAACACGCTGACCACATTGTCTGCAATATGAAGCACATTCCGCTGACCCATTAAAACTCCACACTGCTCTTTGATCCCTCTCCAATGCACACTCTACACTGTCACACTCCCACACGAGAATAACACGGACCTACTCGGTGCAGTATGATTGTCCGCTGATAAAGCACGATATGCACTATCGTGCCGACACGCTACAATTGCGCACGCACCGCAAACTCACGTCACGGTCGACGGCAGCGACTTGTTTATTCGCACCCACGCAAGCTTCGGAGGAACTTTTGTCCTCCGCAAAGCGATTTGTTGCTCCTTTTGGCAAGTCCAATACGCTACGAAATAATATCTGAGTCGCCCCGTCCCCCTCCTTCCTCGAGGAGGGTGGTGGAACAACTGACCTGCATATCAGTAGGCAAGACAAGACGAAAAAAAAGGTACTACAGCCACCATCTAAGCGCCCCAAAACCCAATTCAACTTGCCACCATGCTTCTTTTGCTGACAGCTCCAAACCACGCCACAGAAACAAGCCACCCGTTCGCTCGGCCCGATCCTGCCCAATTCCGCCTGATAGGGCCTCCTTACAAATTGAGGGGAGGAGGGTCTGGGCCCATGTCCCGATGGCCGATTGCTGCCTAATCCGGAACCCCCGCTTACAAACTTGCTGCATTTCATTGGCTGAGGGGGATCTCCGTCACGGGTATAAATAGCGGGCTCTTTGTCCAGAACCAGACAAACCACACCACATATTCATCATGTCCATGAGAAATATCGTTCGTCGCTCAATTTCCCTGAGACCATTGGCACGAGTTCAACGTCCTGCATTATCTGCAGTCCGGTTCAACTCGTCTGCTGCCGGCGGTCAAAAGCAGGAGAACCAGCAGGCTCCTCCTCCACCTCCACCTCCTCCACAAGGTGGTGGCAACACATTGCTTTATGCTGCCCTTGCCTTAGGTGCTGGTGGTGCTGGCTATTACTTTTATCAGCAGAACGCTGGTGGTGGCGGCGGCCTGTTGAGCACAAAGACGGCCGAAAACGCCACGTACGAGGACTACCAAAAAGTGTACGACGCAATCGCCAAGAAGCTTGAGGATGAAGACGAATACGAAGATGGTTCGTATGGTCCGATTCTCGTTCGTTTGGCCTGGCACTCGTCGGGTACCTACGATAAGGACAAGAAGGACGGCGGTTCCAGTCTTGGTACCATGAGATTTAACGAAGAAAACAGCTATCCAGCCAATGCTGGTTTGGAGGTGGGCAAGCAATTCCTGGAAAGCATCCACACGCAATTCCCTTGGATCTCCTATGGTGACCTCTACACTCTCGGCGGTGTCTGTGCGGTTCAAGAACTGCAGGGCCCTACCGTCAAGTGGAGAGCTGGCCGTATTGACCAGCCAGTTGAGATGACTACCCCAGATGGAAGATTGCCAGACGGCGGCCAAGGCGCAAAACATGTTAGAGACATCTTCTACAGAATGGGATTCAATGACCGAGAAATTGTTGCTCTTATCGGTGCTCACGCCTTGGGTAGATGCCACACTGACCGATCTGGATTCGACGGCCCATGGACCTTCTCCCCAACCATGTTCACCAATGACTTTTACAACCTCTTGTTGAATGAGAAATGGCATATCAGAAAGTGGGACGGTCCAAAGCAATACCAGGACGACACCACCAACTCCCTCATGATGCTTCCAGCTGATTACGCAATGGTCCAGGACAAGGAGTTCAAGAAGTACGTTGAAATGTACGCCAAGGACTCTGACCTTTGGTTCAAGGACTTTGGTGAGGCGTACACCAAGTTGCTCGAGCTTGGCTGCAAATTCAAGGAAGGTACCCCAGTCTGGACCTTCAAGTCTAGAAACGGTACCCAATAAGTACGTATTTAAATGAATTTTACTTTACTGCGAATTCAAAAACAGGCTAAACAAAAATGTCATTAGGCGTTCTTTACCAAGTGTTACATAAAACTAAAACCTGCGACCAGTAGTGCCGCAGCAGATGCCAAA
Source organism: Blastobotrys chiropterorum (assembly GCA_030570055.1). Classification (NCBI taxonomy): domain Eukaryota; kingdom Fungi; phylum Ascomycota; class Dipodascomycetes; order Dipodascales; family Trichomonascaceae; genus Blastobotrys; species Blastobotrys chiropterorum. The sequence continues at coordinate 2,988 of JAJLUK010000062.1, forward strand.
CATCCAAAATACTGTGGAAACCAGTGACAGCACTGTTGCCGCCCATATCAACCCTAGCATCCTACTGTCCATGTTGGCCTGGATGCCGTACTGATCAGCCTCCTGGTTAAAGTATTTTTCATAGACCAAATAAATACCGGTGCCCAGCGCTGAGGCTACTGCAATGACCAAAAAGTTTATAAAAGCCCAGATCATGTTGAAACATGCCATTCCTCGAGACGTGAAGGTACAAAAGCCAAAGAGGAACTGAATGAGAAGCATGGCTGCACCAATAATAAATAGAACCCACATAGCCTGGGACGCCGTCTTGAGGATGTGTTCATAATCCTGAACGTTATCCGGCAGCTCAATGTGGAAAGTGTCAAAGTCTACGACACTGTCTCTCTTGAGAATGCCGTAGAGGTCAAACCAATACGGCACCATTGGCGTGTGGCATTTCTTGATGCTATTGTTGTCCCAGTCACAATAACCGGAAATGCCTGTTGAATAGGCATCTGAGATGCCCAGTGTGCTGACAATAGACTGGGCAATGGAGTCAAAGTCAGCCGTCCCCGTCACGGCCTTTGTTGTGACGTTGGAAAAATCAACTTTCATAAAATACACTTCTTGGAGACCTGACGCATAGTCGGTCGACCCTAGCAGAGCGATAATGGTCAAAACAAGCGCCCCTACGGTCGCCAACATGGGCAGCGCCAGAATGTATATGCCTCTACCAAGTCCCATAATGTGTGGTTGTTACGATCGGGATCTAGAGCTTGTTTGGGAAAAACGCGAATGGGGAAGAAGACCTTAAATATTTGCCGGTACCGTGTGGCTGGGCTTTGGCTGTACGTCATAAACAAAGCCGCAACACGTTCTGTCGAAACGAGCAAAAAAAATAGAACATTCCAAGCGCTGGCGCTCTTATCATGCATGCATTTGGCGCACATGTTTTGCTAATTTTAGCTTCCTCGGTAAGACCCCCCGAGACAGGAAGGGCAGTGATAGGCGTGGGCCTGGGGTAGGAGCTTCCTTAAACGGTAATCGGCTTTTTTTTTTTTTTTTTCTTCACTCACTCTCGTGGCGTTGGCTTAGCCAGGAATTAGGGCTGGGCATGGCGGAGCTGTAACCGCAACCACCGTCCATGAAGCAGTATGAGCCATCATTATGCATGCGGCAGGATCGAGTAGGCATCCTGCATGTCTGTAACAAGCCGGTAGCCGAGCGTTTGCTGCATGTTCTGGAAAGGTGCCAGAATTCAGGGGTGTTTGTGTATAGTGAGTATTAGTGACTGGGATGAGTCGATTCGTTTCAGAATACATGAACGGGCTCTCGTTCACAGGTGGTCTTAGAGCATGCAAGTATGCATAGTTGTGGTGCACACGGCAAGGGTCGACGGCAATTTAGCGATCAGCAGTAGTGCATATTTGTCGTTTTTGCAATGTGCATAGAAAAATTGAAGGATTCTTATAGTGCAAAGTGAGAAACACAAACTTATTTGGTTCTGTTCGGGCAGCTGCAGTGAAGGAGACAAAAAAAAAAAAAAAAAAAAAAAAAAAGCAGCAGCGAAACTTCATGTGTAAACCTACTAAAGTCTCGAGACCATTTATGAGCATAACTCATATTTGACACACTTTTTGCATATGGGCGATTCGCCCTCCTATTTATACTTGTGTTTAGCACTACTTAAAAAAAATAAAAAATGACCTGTCACATTAGTATTCTTTAGTGTGCAGGTTTGCACACCAAAACACTCACGAATTCAACACAAAAGACAGCATCAGCATCGGCCACCAACCAACTCTAATCGAGTCGACCCAACGCTCTCAAGTTTATGCATATGTAATGAACATTCCCAAATAGGGTGTTACATTTTTTTTTTCAAGTCAATTGGCAGAAAGCAGGAAGCTAAAAATCCCATCCTCTCACCCTCTATGTTCACCTTCGCTATGTGACTAAATTCATATTTTTATACATACAATTTACAAAAAGTTTTCACTCTTCTTGCGATAGGCGCGGCCATCTCGCAACCATCGTCGGTAATCTTTCAGCGAACCAATCTTTTCTCCATAATAATCCGTGACTGGATTGGTGTAGCTCTGCTTGCTTGGATCCGGACGATTCTTCTTAATATGCTGCAAAAAGTCAGTGTTCTTCTTCAAGAAACTGGCTGCCTGCTTTCTGATCAACACTTTTCTAAATACAATATCACCAACCGATGGACCGAGCAGATAGCCCATGCCTCCACACAAAAATAGGCCAATTCCATACACCATGAACGGATCGAAGCCCATGATCATTTCGGTCGGATCAATCTCAATGTTGGACAAGAACCCCCATCCGACACCAACGCCACCGACTGCAGTGAAGGCTGACGAGATGGTGTTCACTCTTCGTCGCTGCACTCGAAGTGCCAAAAATTCATTCCATGTGAGCTCCTTCTCCGCATTCATTCTTAACGCAGAGCTGCGGAAGCCTCGCATGCCTCCCCGCATCAGCGTCTGAACTGGTCGTGCTCCTAAGCCTAATCGAAACATGTCTTTATTGATTTGTTTCCTTCTTTTTTTTGGTCACACCACTAAGTACTCTCTCGTTGCCTCTCTCAAGCAATACTATGTCAAATCTTTTGGGACCTGACCGTGGTTGTCTATCACCCGACTTTGTTATGGTGCGGCGGGATTTTTCGGACTTCGAGTAGTAGTAGCAGGTTCCGTCCAGTGGCTTCAAAAAAAGCTTGTGAAGCGATGACAGTGCTTTTGCTTCTTTTCTAGAAAAGAAGGCTGCCCGCAGGGCATAGATATCCTCCGGAGGGTTCTAGGCCTAGAGGGTTGGTGGCTGCCTCCGGCCGTCCGGAGAAAAAGAAGCAAAAAGGTAGCTCTGCGAGACAAGAAGGCTGTCCATTCTTCCCCCCAGTGATCCTGGCGTATGGCAGTTGAGCGCTAGCTGAAGATTCGTGGTACAATTAAAAGTGTGCTTAAAAATTACAATTATATGAACGTATTAAATTAGATCAAATTAGAATCTGGGGCTGGGGAAGCACCTGGGATGTTGTTTTCAATAACTTGGACATTAGAGTTCTTGGTGTCATAAGAAGCCTGAGCAAGAGCGATCTTTCGGCCTTCCAAATCGTACACAACGTAGGCGGAACGGAGGAAGGAATCACCCAAAAGAACGATTCCCTGGGAGTGGTCAGTAACGTCAATGGTGAAGACGTATGGGTATACAGAGTCGTTGACGCCAAAGAGGGTGGCATCGACGACCAATTCGCTTCCTGGAACGCTAATCTTCTTGCCAGAGAAGTCAAACTCGACGGTCTTGTCGTCACCGAGGGGCTTTGGGAAGAAGTATCTTTCGTAGCCAACGTCATAGACACCGCCGAGTTCAGAGGCAAGCTTGGCAACCAAATCGCCTGGCAGATAGGTCAAACTGGTGCCACTGTCGAGGACGCCGTCGAGTTTCTCGGACCCGTTGACGGAAACCTGTGCGCTGAGGGCTCTGGATTCAGTGATCTCGACATATTGCAGGTCACCAGTGTACTTGCTAGAGTCGACACCGCCAAAGAGAATGGAGCCGGCAGAGGCCTCAAGGTCGTCAAGGTAAAGAGAATATGCGTTTCTCTTGATGGCGCCTTGATTCTTCAAGGATTGTGGGAGGTTAGGGTAGGTCTTGCCCCCAACGAGCTTGTCGGTGGTGACCTCGCCGCTGGTGAAGCCAATGCCCAAAATACCGTTAAGCTTTGGACTGTCCTTGGTGACATGGTCGACGGTAGCGAATTGCTGGTCCTCGATAAGGATGGAGCCGAATTCAATGTTGTCCTTGGCAAAATGTCCCTCGTTGCTGCCGGAGACGTATTGGATCTTGAATTCATCCGGAAGTCGTTGGTAGGTGGACGACTCACCTGGGTTGTAAGTCTCGTTCACGTTCTGGAGCTTGACCTCGTCAGTGTAAACCCACAGGTCGCTGGAGCCGGTGTCGACGACAACTTCGACGTCTTGGGCTGGGGTACCCATTCCGAGGTTGGCGGTGTAGTAAGTGACCAAGTTGGTCAGGGAGACTTCGTCCTGGCCCTCGAGCTGATCATCTCCTCTCTTTCGAAGCGAATCTCGAGGGTGCTTTTCGCTACGCTTGGAGTGGATAGGGATGGTGACGATGCCAATGTCGCCGCCGTCTCTCTTTAGTGCGATGCCCGCTTCTTCTCTCTTTCCGTGGATCGCAACGTTGACGACGCCTTCTCCGTCAGGCTTTGGAGCTGCGAAAACTGCAGCAGCCAAGCAGGAAACAACAACTGATGAGAACTTCATTATATTTTCGTGACCGCTTCGCCAAAAAGGAGATGGATCAGCCGTCACCTTTATAGAAGCCTTTGTGAAGCCTTTGTTTATACATATTCTGCCCCCTCAGCCCGCACCCACATTCGGTTAACATGCCTTATGCATATGCCGCGTCATGTTCATTTGTTTCAGGGGCTGCTAGGCGAGCATTTTTGTCGTAGCTAGCCGCCGCCCCACAAATCGATCGGCTATCAGAGTTATCGCAATAACGGTGGTCTCGCAGTGTACTCGGGTCTTTTGCTCGAGGGAACCCCTTCTCAACTGCTGGTGAAATTTTGTGCTTCGACGACAGGTTTTGCACTTTTTCCACTGCCCCAACCTCCTTGCATTGACATGTTTTCTCTCCTCTCAAAACAACGTTGCATACGCCAATCTTTCCCCATTGGGTATAAATGATATGCACACTGCGTCAACGCCCAGAAAATCCTCTCGGATTGTCACGGCACGGACCTTGAATGATGTGACCCGTATTTACGACCCGGAAACGTGCGTTTTAAGGGTGGACCTGGAAAAGCGACTCTCAATCCATTAGTGATGAAGCCGAATAATGCTATGTGTGCTAAGCTTTTCGCTCCCCTGACTCGCCAGAGTCTAAAACCTCTCTGCAGGTCCGTGGCCTTGGCGTAGCTTCGGAGCGGTCGGCGCTCCGCCGACCGTGCCGACCCATCTCAACGGCGCATAGCTGACCTTAGAGGTTGCAGTAGGCGGAGTCAATGCGGGGTTCTGGTTATTTTTGGCCACGGATTACGTCTTTTCAGGGTCCGTAAATACCATCGCATGTGGGCCGTCCGTCTGGTCCCCGTTGGCAGAAATCTTGCCGTGTGAAAAGGGTCAGAGAGACTTGAGGTGTAACAAGGAGCTAATGAAAAGCCGTGTCACCGTTAGAGTCGGAGTTGTTGAGTTCACTCATCCCATATAGTGCGGATGGAACTCAGCTAAAGCTCAATAGAGCAGAAACGCAGAGACCAACGAATTATTCGTTCTGACTCGGTTTTAACCAGCGGGCTGGAAGAAAGTTTACATTCTTCCGTATAGCGGAACGTCACCTTATGGGTCAGAGACACAACTGTTTCAGACTTGACTTTGACCGTCAGAACCGAAGACGTGTAACTTTTGTATGGCCGATCATCTTCGACAATGTCTCACGGGCGGTTGGTGTATATCCATGAAAGAGCTCACAGCTCTCGTTTTTTGAACCAGATTATTAGGGAGAAAGATAGGAAACAGTCTCCACCCTACCGCATGACCAACAGTGTTCGAGCTTCTCCGCTATAGTCGACTCTCTCCACAACTGCCCAGTGCTTTTGCTTCTTTTCTAGAAAAGAAAGCGGCCCGCAGGGCATACAGTCCTCAGCGGTCCTAGGGGGTGGGTGGTCGCCTCCGGCGGCTTCTTTTTTCTCCGAAAAGAAGCAAAAAAGGTAGCTCTGCGAGGCTAGAGAACGCTTTTGCTTCTTTTCTGGAAAAGAAGGCCGCCCGCAGGGCATACTACCCTCACCCTTGTGGAACTTAGATGTTCGTGTATACCGGAACCAGTGGCAGACCGCTACAGTTATATTCAAGCTGGCTAAGCGCCCGGGTTTAATGTTTCAGGAACAGCGGGGAAGCGCATTACCCTGAGCGAGTATTCTTTGGACGGTGCGGCTGCAGAAAATAATGATACAAGCCAAGAAGCAGTGACGCAAACGGAAAGACTGTTTCCGTTTGAGCGTCGAGCGCTAGCTATCTCACCACTGCGGCAGCCAATATGCGGAGCACGTTTCGTGGGCCGGTTTGTTCGGCGAATTAAAAAGCCAAGTGGGCGAACCGCATGCATATGTGCGCATCCACGCGATATGAGGTAAGGGACCAGCACGCCTGAGGCAGGATAGTCTATGTGCAGCTACTGTTGTTGCAACACGGACGCTCGGTCTCAATACTACAGTCCGCCTATCCGCAACTCCCATTCTCATGACTGCGGTGTTTCATAATATATACGAATTTCCCCTCATCCTGCGGCTGCGAAACAGCCCTAATTTGTTACTGATCTCCTACTGACTTGGATCCCGTACTAGATGCGGCTGAACGCAATCCGGATGCGGCGCCGGTATTCACGTTCGAATTCAAATGGAGGAAGGAGGAGGTGGTGTTGCAGCGTGAGGGATCAAAGGTCATAAGCATGTTGTGCGTATTTTTGAAACAGCACAAGTCTGCTGTGTGGCGTGCCACTGATTCGAATTCTCCTGAGAAAAAGAAAAAGAACGATAATGCTGTTGTACGCGATATTCAAACCTTTGACCATATTCGGTAACCGCCCTAGTTGGAAATAACCTGAGCTCATCCGACGACAATCCCTTGGCAACTCGTGTTGCAGCCTTGCTTTATCCGCGAGAAGGAATTATAAATAGCACCCCTATTGGCGCCACAAGATGGCGTATTGCCAACAATGAAGCTTTCAACCTTATTCTTTATTGTATGCGCTCTGGTGGGCTGCGTCCTGGCAGCCGCAGCAGACTGCGATGCTAGCAAGCTTGACGAATCGCAATTCTCCCTCACCTATCACAGCATTGGCTCGCATGGCGACTTTGTCAAGAAGATGAAAAAACACAAGGTCTCGCTAACTTCTGTCATTGAAGACGGCAACCACAAAATGTCGGCTCCAAGCTCCTGGAAGTGGGGCAAGCACAAGGCCGCCCTTGGATGGGAATCTACCAAGGACTTTGACGACATGGGAACTAAAAAATGGGTCCCACAGGGAATTTCGTCCACTGCCGACGCCTATGATAAGGGTGATTGGAATGGGAAACGTGCCTTCGTTGTGAGCTGGCATAATCAGGACGATAGCAAAGTTCGAGTTACATTTGTCGATATGGAGACTAATAAATACCGACATGCGCTGCTCGTTCTGCCAAAGGGCGACGACGATTTCACCGGTTTCAAAAAGCTTCATGCTGGAGGAATTGCCTGGTACGGAGACACATTGTGGGTGGTTGACACCGCCGTTGGTGTCAGAGTTTTTGATCTCGCCAACGTATTCAAGGTCTCGATTGGAGACGGTGTGGGCAAGTCGGGTGACAAATGGACAGCCGCTGGATACAAGTACATCATACCACAGAAGGGCTACTACAAGACCAACAAAAAGTTCCAATTCTCCTTCATGGCGCTCGATAGAACCGAGTCCCCAGATACAATGATGTTTGGCGAGTACCAAACTGCCGGTAATGTTGGTGACGGTGCTGTCACCAGATTGGCCAAATGGACTCTGGACTACAAGAAACGTGCGCTTGCCAGCACAAAGGCAGTGTTCGCGTATTGCATGGGAATTGCACGAATGCAAGGGGCCATGTCGGCAAACAAAAAGTACTACATTTCTGCATCTAACGTGAAATCACCCAGCAACCTCTACACGTGGACGCCTGGTCAAAATCCTCAAAAGCACAATCACTACTTCCCTCCACACTCTGAAGATCTCAGTTATGATAAGAAGGGTAATGTCATGTATGCGGTTACCGAGGGCGAAGGCCAGCGCTATATTATCACATATGAGCTTTAAGTAACTTTTAAGTGATTACCGTGGTTATAACAAGAGCAAAAATGAATCACTATACCAATCTGGTGCCATGTTTTGAGTTTTCCGGAAAGAAGATGGGTCACACCCCTTCTGGTACCACATCTGTGACGCAACGAATACCAAGACAAATGTATCTGGATTCCCATTAGATGACGGAATCCTCCGAAATAAGGATTGAAACTGAATAGTAGCCTTTGTAAGGACCCCTCATTGCAAAGAGTACCTGTTTCAGTTTTCAGAGACAGTTTTGTGCAAGGGCATGATGACGAAAAAGGCCGCAATCAGGGTATAAAAAAGGTCGTCGCGTCGCCAATTCTGACGTTTAATAATCCAAAATAATGCACTCAAGTTTTATTATTGCTGCGTTTTTCGGACTTGCTTCGGCCGGAGTTGTTAGTCCACGTCCAAACAACTACCAGGAGTCCTCTACTTCGTCGTCTTCTTCTTCTTCTTCTCAAATATCTGTTAAACTCGGCCCTATAATCCGTCAAGCCCTGTACAAGATTAAAGAATCCGAGGGCCAACCAGCCGTGGATATCATTCTTCAAGGATATTGCGCAAGTACATGTCCAGCTGCTCAGGCACCTGCTCCTCCACCAGCAGCTGCCTCTTCAGAGGCGCCAGCTTCGTCCTCGTCAGCGGCTGCTCCAGCTCCCACACCACCTGATCTTAGCAAGTTGCTTGAGCAGCTTAAGAAATTGGCTCCGGAGCCTCCTAAAAGTTCCGGCGATGACTCAGGCGGAGAAAAGTCTGGTGACAGCAGTGGCTCGAGTGAAGACAGTTCCAAGTCTGAGAGTGGGGGTAGCTCAGGATCAGAGGGTAGTTCTAGCGGTGGTGGAGAAAGCTCGGAAGGTTCTAGCGAAAGCGTCAGTTCTAGTCCGCCCAGTAGTGGAGGAGAGAGTTCCGAAGATTCTATGCCATCTGGCGGCAGTTCCGGTGGCTCTGATCAAAGTTCAATGGGTGGTTCTGGAGGCAGTGATAGCACTGGCGGAGAGGGTAGTGATAGCAGTGGAAGCGAAGGCATGGGTGGCTTAGGAGATTTGTTCGGAGGAGGAGGAGGAAGCGGTGGCGGTGGTGGTGATAGCGGCAGTGGCTCTGGTGGAGGTATGGGAGGTCTAGGAGATTTATTTGGAGGAGGCGGTGGTAGTAGCGGTGGTGATAGCAGCAGTGGCTCTGGTGGCGGAGATATGGCCGGAGGTTTAGGAGATTTGTTCGGAGGAGGCGGAGATAGTAGCAATGGCTCTGGCGGGGAGATGGGCGGTTTGGGCGATCTCGGCAGTAGTATTGGAGACATCGGGAAAGAGATGGGTGGCCTTGGAGATCTTGGGAAAGATATGGGCGGTTTAGGTGATATGGGAGATATTGGCAGCAGTCTTGGTGGTGGTCTGGGCGACCTCGGTAGTAGCATGGGCGGTTTAGGTGATATCGGCAGCGGCCTTGGTAGCCTTGGAGGTGGGCTTGGAGGGTTGAGATGAGACATACGCTCAATTTACACTTGCCACATTAGTATAGTAAAGTAAGTAGGTATTTGTAACAAAACTGTTTTAGTTTGTGGTTAAGAACGATACGTTTGAACCGTTCGGAACACGAACTGTGGTTCAACCAGCGCTTGCCACAGGTAGGGGATACCTGTTTTGGTCCTGGTAATGATAACTAGCAATAATTGGATTAAGAGTAACAGTACATATTGGAAATTTAGTGCCTTGAACTTTATCCCAAGACATACCATGTTAGAGTTATAACGTCCTAAACTACCACTCCTATGGTATCCATATGCCGTATTGTAAAATATGTGTGCATAGCCGTAATAACAAAGGTCTTTATTTTTGTTTCATGCTTTATTCTGCTCAAAAGTCATATATATAATGTGGGAATGATTCTTCATACATATACAATTGAAAGAGCAAATTTCCAGCATGCGCGCAAATACCTTCCATTTTATGCGTATGTCATATAAGCGGTCAGCATTGAATTATGCATATTCATATATGTAATACAGGCCTCTAAGGTATCGGATCCTAACGCACGATTTATGCCATACGCGATGTATGCGTATGCTGTATGCAAAAAACGGTCCCGTTAACTGTGCATATGCATATGACGATGAGGTGCGCATATCACACCCGGTTGCAACATTCTCGATGGTCTCGAAACATTACGATTCACTGAAAAATAGCGCATTTTCTAATGCTGTAGTGCATTGTCTCGGGAATCTCCTAAACGTTATCCCTCCTTAACGCTGTCGTATCGTAATGCGAGAGCAGATGTGGATGGTTCAGCCCGGGTGACGACGAACCTGCACTGATCACGATGATAACACGCCCAGACCCGACAGTTGCGTGCTCATCATAGCTTTGTTTGGTATAATGGTATATAACTAGAATACGTCCCAGAGTCCGTGATACACGCATAAAGCCGCATCCAGCCGCACGGACAAATCAATTTTTTTTAATTTTCTTTTTGATCACTTCCATCACTTCTCTAACCTGAACTATAGAATCCTAACTATACACGATCATGGCACCCTCAATGAGAAAAAAAGTGACAAGAAACCGACGGGAAAAAGACCCCAACGACACAGTAGATTTGCCACCACCACCGCCACACTTGCAGAGCCGAGAAAGCAAGAAGGAGAAGCGAGAAATCAAAAGCAATGCATTTAAATCCAAGCTGAATAGCAACTCGGATAAAATCAGCAAATCGTCTCTCCGACGACAAAAAAGAAAGGCTCGATCAAACTTGCATGGCGGTAACCTTGAAGACATGCTGTCGACACTACCAGAAGTCTCCGCCGAGCTGAAAAATGCATCCACAACGCCGTTCATAGCCAAGAAGGTTGCACCAATTGACCCGAAGAAGAGCTCGAAAAAGAATGCCAAAGTGATGAACAGTGAGATTGACCGGTTCAACAAGATTGTGACCGACAAGTCGTTCCGGGCCAACCCGTTTGAGTCCCTCAAGTCCTTCATCTCGTCGAACATGGAGAAGAAGAAGGAGTTTGCGGACATGGAGACGAAGGAGGCTGACAAGATGCAGGACTAATTACCATTTGCATATTCCCTGCGACCTTAATATATCTTGTCGAGGCGAAGCCGAGCAACCTTTTTTTGCTTCTTTTTGGAGAAAAAAGAAGCTGCCGGAGGCAACTCATCCTTCATGACGGGTATACGTCCTGCTGGCGGTCTTATTTTCCAGAGAAGAGGCAAAGGTAGCGCACTGCCACTCCGCCACCTTACGTCCCAACACAGCCACAGAAATAGATTAACAGAGCCACACAGAGCTACTTTTTTTTTTTTTTGCTTCGCACCAACCTCTTTTAGGTCACTGGGGTGAGTATGTCCTGTGCGGCTTCTTCTCTAGAAAAGAAGCAAAAGCACGGGCCAATTGCCTCGCAACGCAACCTTTTTTGCTTCCTTTCGGAGAAAAAAGAAGCCGCTGGAGGCAAACCCCTTCCCCTAGGGCGAGTATGCTCGTGGCAATTGCCTCGCAGAGCAACCTTTTTTGCTTTTAGGAGAAAAAAGAAGCCGCCGGAGGTTTAACCCAGAAGCCTCCGGCGGATGAGTATGCCCTGCGGGCGGCCTTCTTTTCTAGAAAAGTAGCAAAAGCAGTGACCAATTGCCTCGCAGAACTACCTTTTTTGCTTCTTTTCGGAGAAAAAAGAAGCGGCCCGAGGCTGCTCAACGTCCTGAGGACTCTAGCAGCGACCTTCATCAAAAACGATGCAAAAGTGCCCTATAAGGAAAGCGGTAGGCGACAGTTCGCGAAACGGCCCCACCGCGGATCATCCTTTGTGCGCCGCGCGGTGCGCCGCCGGAAGAGGCAAAAAGGACTTCCTAATCGGGAAGGAGGTTGATCCGAGAGGGGCCGGTGAAGGTGCTAGGCAAATTCCTGTGTTAACTCTATAGCTCTATAAACAAGGTAAAAACATAATAAATTTTTTTTTGCGGGATTTGGAATAAATATGTAATATTGCGCGAGAGAGGGGGAGAGACGCTTAGTCCTCGAGGTAAGCTGGAAGATCGTCAATGCTCAAGTCTTCAAATGCAATCTTGTAAGTGGAGGTGAAGAGAGGGAAGTCGTCGAGCATGCCTCTGTCGTGGAGCAGCTCGTTGACCTCGCGGGCAGTGCAGATACCCTGGGCGGACTGGCCATTGAGCAGCTCCTTTTCGATCTGCTCGATTGGCTTACCAGTGCGGGCCATTTCCATGCCGACTCTGTGGTTTCTGCCACCAGCACAAGAGGTGATGAGATCGGCCACACCGGCAGACTCGGCAGTGAAGGTCTCAGCCTTGCAGGTAGGGAAGAAGGTCTGGCCAAACTTGATCATCTCCAGGAGACCTCTTCTCATGATGGCAGCCTTGGCGTTATCACCCCAGCCACGGCCCTCAACAAAGCCAGCGGCGAGAGCAACAACGTTCTTGAGAGCGCCACCAATGGAAACACCGGCAACGTCTGGAGAGACTCTGACGTGGAAATATTGACGCTGGAAGAGCATCTTGAGGATGTCCGCGTTCACATCGCCTTCAAAGGTGTCCTTTGGCTCTGGGTAGGCAATGGTGGTTTCGCAGTACTTCTCCTTGGCAACCTCTGGGGCCAAGTTGGCGCCAGACAGAACGCCACAATGCAGACCGAGGCGCTCCTCAATGTAGTCGGAAAGCAGCAACACGCCTTCCTTGGAGACCTCAAGACCCTTCAAGCAGGAGATACCTCTGACGCCCTTAAAGTCGACGCCTTCAAGCTGGTTGCAGATGTTCTTCAAGAATTGATGTGGGATGTTGAACACAACCAGATCGGCACCCTTGACGGTGTTCTTGATGTCAGGGTCAGCAATCAAGTTTGGTGGCAGCTTGATGTCTGGCAAGTACTTGACATTCTCATGCTTGGAGTTGATGATGTCGGTAATGTTCTGGCCATCAATTTGCTCTTGATAGACCCACATTCTGACCTCAGGCTCAAAGAGGTCCGCCTTTTCGGCAGCATTCTCAGCAACAATCTTAGCAATGGTGGTGCCCCAATTGCCGGACCCGATCACGCAGACCTTGTACTTCTTGTTGGCGCCGGTGCTGGAAAGACCGAAATTGTTGATTCTGTTGGAAACTTGAGATGCAATAGACGACATTTTGTGATGTTGTTGTTGATAGACAGTAGCGGCAGCAAGCGGACTCTTATTTATATTTGATTTGGCTAGCTTCTTTATCCTTCTTTGGTTAACACAAAAAGAAAACATCCTGCGCTTATGTCTCGGACGGAAATTTACGATGACCTCATGGTACATTTGAGACCGTTTGGGAGATGGAAAAATTTTCATTGGGCGGTTCATTTTTTTTTTTTTTGTTTTTGCGCCGGCACAAGGAGGGTCTCTCTTTTTGGCTGTTTGATCCGTTATCTCCTCGGCTGTTAGTATGACTTTATGGAGGTGCGAGTTATCGTGATAGGGATGGGGTGGGTGGTAGTGTGTGGTGTGGCAATGGGATGTGTACACAGCGTACGTGTTTAACCCAATTCTAAAAAATCAACAGTATATTTCTATGTAGTATTATTATCGGGCTTACGTGGCATTGAGAATTTTTTTTTTTTTTTTTTTTTTTGTTTTTTTGTTTTTTTGGTGTCTCTCCAAATCGGAATAACATGACGTAACCTTAAGTTTTTCCGAAACAAACCATATAGCCATTTAATACTTACCCAAAACGGTGCAGAGTTGTCCGTGGAACGGCGTTAAAAGTTTTCGTGTCTCAGACACCTCGGGTTTTTGTTGTTGGGCCAGCCGGGCTTGTGATTTTGCCTTTTTGAGTAATTGTTTGGCTCGCAGATCCTCTTCGTTATCATAAAACTCATCCTCGTCATCATCGGCATCATTCTCGCCGTCGTCGACTTCCAAAAGTTCATCCAAATCGTGTTGGGCCAGCCCAAAGTCCCCTCCTTGGATGCCGCCGGGCACTGCGTCATTCCACATAGCCGCCTCGGTTTCGGACCCTGCTGCGATTCCATCACGGTATGATCGTCGCGCTTTCATGTAAGCTATGATTGAACCAATCTCCTGGATCACCAAATTCTCGTCCACTTCGGACGACTGTTTTGCATATTCAAAAATTTTTTCCATATCCAGCAGTCGGCCGTTACCCGTCTGAAGGAACCCGATGATCCCCTGCACCCATGCCGTGAAATCCTCAAACAGTCCGTCATCGTGCTTATACACGTTATGCACGAACTTGAACGTACTGTTTTGATGCCGTTCGCACAGCTTGATGAACGTTTCCACCAATTGGTTCGGGTCCGAGCTCGCGGACGTCATTTCCGCCTTGTCCACAACCTTGACCAGGTCGTCCATGAACCGCTCAAAGTCCGCCACTGACTCGTGGATGTTGGCCGACTTGAACACTTTGATCAGCGGGGTATAAAATATCGTAATGAGCTCTCGGAGCAGATCCACCGTCACCCCGTCGGACCAAAACTCCTGCATCATCTCCTTGTCCCGCTTCCGCACAATGAGTTTGAAGTACTCCTTGAGCTGGATCCACGAATCATCATCGGGGCTCATCCCAAACACCTTCTCGGCGTGCGCCTTGGGAACGTTGAGCAGGTCGTTGGATTCAAAGAGCACGCAGATCATATCCTTTTGTGGATTCTCGGCCGCACGCCGTTTCACTTTTTCCCTCACATCCATGCTGCATTTGACATATGCGTCCAACACGGCCATGAGTTCCGGGTCGATCATCCTCTTGCGCAGTTCTGCAATAAGCTTTTCCTGCGCCTTGGCGTCATCTCCGAGAATGACCCAAAAAATATTCTGCAGGAGACTTCGGCGGCCGAATGGTTGGGCCAAAAACAAGTCAATGATACCTTTCATCATGGCCATCGGGTTGGAGTACCGCAGAATGCCCCGAAGCATGGAATAGGGCATCATCTTGTGGATCCGGCGGATTTGCGAGTAGAATTCTGGTGAGCTGTCTTCGGCCATGAACATGTGGTACAGCGTGGCGGCAAACTCAATGACGCACCATTCGGAGAACTTTTGATACTGCGGCGAGAGTTGTTCGATGCATTCCTTTTCGCGAATCTCATTGAACATTTTCACCAACCCGTCTTTTTTCAAAATATCCTCCTTAAACTCGGTGATGTATTGTTCCAATAGTTTGGCCCGTTCCGTAGCGATTTCAAAAAACTTGACCTGGTTTTCCATCCGGATCAGGTCCATCTTGGTTCGTTTCTCCATGTCGTATTTTTCCTCTTTTGTGAGCTTTCGCAGGGAGTCTCGGTAGAGAAATTCCAAAAACGTCTGGCTTTTGGCCACTTGTTTGAAACTTGCCAATTCTCTCAAATATCCTCGTAACGTGGTTCGTTGCTTTTCTCGCACCAAAGAGTGCTCACCTTTGCCGCCTTCGGCAATAATTTCCTTCTCACGCTTCCGCATAAACTGTCTCAACCGGGAATCACTGGCATCCTCCTCCAGCTGCTCGTCCTCTTCCAGATCTGAGTCGTCCGGCTCTTCATCCCCACTATCGCCGTTCCCCCACAGGCCAAATCCGACTGAGGAAGATGACTTGTTTTTAGACGGCAAGTGCGGAAGCTTCTTTCCAGGAAACTCCTTTCGGAGCTTCTTATCCAACTCCTTAAAGTCCCCATATTTCCGCGCAACGTAGACTTTTCTAGTCTCCTTTTGTTCCGATTGGCAGGAGACCAGATATTCAACCTGGTCCTCGTAGAGAAACCCGCGTCTGACCGACGTCACTCTAACTCCAGCAACATTGATATTGTAGCCATTTATAAAACCACCGCCCTTGAGGATCTTGCGGTGATCGAGCTTTTGCACCGAGCCATCAGACACCCGCTCGATTTTGGCATCCTTTTCACCGCGCACAGTCTGGATCCCAGATGCAGTGTATAGGTAAATCATCTTCTTAATCTTGAGCATCATTCGCTTCCGTTTGGTGTCCTCGATCCGGTCGGTGCTGCTGGAAATATCCTTATCCGCAAACACCTGCAGGAATCGCTGCACACGCTGCTGCCAGAATCGACCGTCGTCCACATTCTTCACAAACGGGAAGGTCTTGACACACGTCTGGAACATGTACTGCAGGATGGGATAGTCGCTTCCGTCCGTGCTCTCGCCATTGTCCTTCACAAACGGCGGCCCAAATTTGCCGATGTCCTTGAAGTCGTTGAGCTGCTGGACCTCTCTCTCGATCTCCAGCCGCAGAAGCTCCCGCTTCAGATAGTGTTCCTGGATCAAACTGAATTCGGCCATTATCTGTCGTTATCGGAGTCTCCAGTCGCTGGCGCTTAGACGCTGTTTATAGTCGTGCTGCTTTCGCGGCTCCCGCGCCACGCCAAGCGCCACACACGCGGCGGCGGCGGTGTGGGGGATTTTCCGGTCTATTTTTAATATGCATAGAACACTGCCCGATGTGTTCCTGCGGACGGCATTCTTTTCTAGAAAGGGAAGCCACGGGACGCTGGTACCTCCTCTAGGAGTGGCTAGGGTGGGTATGCCCTGCGGACAGTCTTCTTTTTAGAAAAAAGGCAAAAGTACTGGCCAATGGCCTCGCAGAGCTATCTTTTTTGCTTCTCTTCGGAGAAAAAAGAAGCCTCCGGAGGCACCGCAACCCGCTAGGTCCACGGAGAGAGTATGCCCTGCGGGCGGCCTTCTTTTCTAGAAAAGAAGCAAAAGCACCGGTCAATTGGCCTCGCAGAGCTACCTTTTTTGCTTCTTTTTGGAGAAAAAAGAAGCCGCCGGGGGGCAACCACCACAACCCTACGCCTTCGATGTAGTGAAACACTCGTAATTCATCTAGTTTATTGGCTCACCGTTCTTTGACTCTACCTTGAGGAACAGCTCCGGAGGAATCAAGCCTTTCTCATTGCCGGAGGTCAGGATGACGCCGTTGTCGGAGATCATAAACTTGATCCCGGCGTCAAGCGCCTTTGGAACGTCTATGTAAATATATACCTGGGAGGACTCCCTCATACCGCTAATGACCCCATCCTCGCCAATCTTGCCGGCTGCCAAGTGGATATGGTGTCTTTTCATGACAGACAGTCCTTGGACCTTGATCGTCTCCCAGGCAGTCCGGTTCGTACCGTGGATAACGGTAGCGGGAAAGTCCTCGACTGCGGTCAATTCTCTCATTTTGAGGTCGATGTTTTTGAGCGAATGGCCCTGAGACGCTCTGATGTGCCAATCGGGAGCCTCCGTAGTTCCCTTATTTTCCAGCACAAATCTGTGAAAAAAAAAAAAAAAAAGTCCTGTCAGTACCACTGCACACAGAAGCACACTCGCAAACTTACCTCTTCTTGCTGTTATCTTCAACGACCCGCTGAACGTCCTCAAACGTCACCCGGTTGAATCTATTGTGTTTGAGCTGATCTATTAGCGCTTGTGTGTCTTCTGGTCGGTCCGTTCCGTGTATACTCACCAGCTCATCTACAGACACAAAGCCCTCAGACGAAATGCTGATTTTCTCCTTTTGAGCTCCATGTCGCAGCACATAGGACAGCGACTTGGATAGCTTGACGTCGGGGCTATCATTAGGTCTGCCTCTCCCTTTCTTGGAAGACATTTGTGTTGTTGTCTGGGTGTGTTAGGTGAGAGAGTCAAGTTTGCTTTGATCTCAAGCTTTGTGTCTCCACCACGCAACACAGAAGTAAGGAGCCAGCACTGCTGTCGTATCTAAAAGGAGTGAACGATATCGCAGTGCACAATTATGATCGACTCGGTTGCAATGGCCGTCAACATTTCCCCACGCTGTTGTTTCTCTTCCCTCAAAGAGGTCAAAAGATACCAACGGCGTACTACACACCCAGTTTCTTTTTGATCCTCCGAATAACAGAAACAAATCTGATCTGTGCATACCTGTTCTTTAGGCATCGGAGGTTTTCTGTGTCCAGCATAGTGACGGCGCTAGACTTTGAATCAAATTACCCATCCGCAACGCTCATCACTGTGACCAGAAGTGGCTCTATCAAATCCTCCCTCCAGAATTAAGCAAACGCTACTGCTTCTAAAATATGCACTAAGACTACACCCATTTTATCTTATCAACCTATCTCCCGGCCTACGGTCTCTTGGGTCCACTGCGGCATTTCTGAGTCCGGGGTAACCGGGATACCGTTTCTCCCAAAAATTTGACAGAGGTCATGACAACACCAAAAACACCAGAAAACAACATCAAACACGATCAGTCCGAACCAAAAAAAAAAAACCTGATTGACCGAGAAGAGCGCGGTGGTCGCAACAAATAGAAAAATAAAAAAAATGACCACAGTAGGTATGATGGGCTCTCAACAACATGCTGAGGCCGCCTCAACTGTGGACGGATCGAAGAAGAAAATCCCACTCCCAACTACAAAGGAACAGGCAAAATTGCTGATCTTGGTAAGTTTTCACACGTGTTGGACGATAAAAAGTGACCTTAAGCTAACGGCATGATGTAGAGATGGAACGCACTCAAAAACCAGGGCGTCGAGGAAGACAGCCACGAAGAGTTCAAGGAACTCTGTCGAGTGCTCAGGAGAATGACTAAGATTCAACAGGATTATAAGCAAAAAACTGAAAAATTGAAGGAAAAGAAACCCACCACGCACACTATGGACAGTAAGGATCTGCTACGTGCCCAGGTCCAATCGTTTAAGCTGTTGTCACGAAATCTGGACATACCCGGTGCGTTACAAACTACCTTGCTGAACTCTTTGGATGCTCCTGCTGCTGATGGAGTGGCCAATGGAACGGCCGAAAATGGCACCGTGAATGGAACTGGTGCAAGGGAACTAGGCACAGAGAAGACATTTAACGAACGAGAAAAGGCAGTCCTTCTCAACAACGAGGATACTGAACGGTTGAAGAATCGAGCTGTTGGAGGTGTGTCCGAAACTATCATCAGAAATCGGCTGAGCCAGAGAATCGCGGAGTTGGAAACATTGCCTTCCAACATTGGTACATATGATGCCAAGAAGCTTGAAATTGCGCCATCAGATGAAGTCTCCAAGGATGAAGACGTTTTGAAGGTCAAGGCATTGGTAGAACTGAAGGCATTGCGACTTCTAACCAAACAAAAATCGTTACGCCAGCACATTGTCTATAACTTGGCAGCCAAGTCCGAGCCATTGGCAGAGTCCATGGCTACACGATCGTTATATCGCCGATACAAAGTGCAGACTGCCCAAGAACTCCGATTAACTGAACAGCTGGAGTTGCAGCAGCGGTTGGAACGAGATCGACGGGAACGTGCAAAGAGATTACGTTATGTTGAAGGAGTGTGCGACCATGCCAATGAAGTTTTTAATGATCATCGTCTTAAGAGCAACAAGTACATCAACCTTGGTAAGAGCGTGTTATATGCGCACTCTCAAATCGAAAAGGATGAAAGCAAACGGGCCGAGAGGACGGCGAAACAGCGTTTGGCAGCTCTTCGTGCGAACGATGAAGACGCATATTTGAAACTGCTTGATCAGACCAAAGACACGAGAATCACCCATTTGCTCAAGCAGACCAATACCTTCTTGTCATCACTTTCTGCAGCCGTTCGAGTCCAGCAGCAAGACAGTGCGCATTCTGCCCGCCCTGTAGAGGACGAAGAGGACGCAGATAAGGTTGATTACTATGACGTTGCGCATAGAATCAAAGAAGACGTTACACAGCAGCCATCCATCCTTGTTGGGGGAACGCTGAAGGAATACCAAACCAAGGGTTTACAATGGATGGTCTCTTTATTCAATAACAATTTGAATGGTATTTTGGCAGATGAGATGGGTCTTGGTAAGACCATCCAGTCCATCTCGTTAATCACCTATCTTATCGAAATGAAGAAGCAGCCAGGCCCGTACTTGGTCATTGTTCCGTTGTCCACTCTAACCAATTGGAACTTGGAATTTGAAAAATGGGCACCAAGTATCAAAAAGGTGGTTTACAAGGGACCTCCAAATGCACGAAAAGGCCAACAAGCCGTTATTCGTGGTGGCGACTTCCAAGTTGTGTTGACCACGTATGAATACATCATCAAGGACCGCCCGGTTTTGTCCAAGTTAAAGTGGACGTACATGATTATCGATGAAGGTCACCGTATGAAGAACGCAAACTCCAAGTTGAGTGGAACGTTATCGCAATATTATTATGCACGACACCGTCTCATTCTTACTGGTACGCCATTGCAGAACAACCTTCCAGAGTTGTGGGCGTTGCTCAACTTTGTTTTGCCTAAGATTTTCAATTCGGTCAAGACATTTGACGAATGGTTCAACACACCATTTGCCAATACAGGTGGGCAGGATAAAATGGAGCTGACTGAAGAAGAGACGCTTTTGATTATCCGTCGTTTGCATAAGGTTCTCCGTCCGTTCCTTCTTCGTCGTCTTAAAAAGGACGTTGAAAAGGATCTTCCTGATAAGATTGAAAAAGTCATCAAGTGTAAAATGTCCGGCCTTCAAGTCAAGCTGTACGATCAAATGCTCAAGCACAATGTTATGTTTGTTGGTGGTGGCGGAGGGCCTGCCAAATCTGGTGTCAAAGGTCTCAATAACAAGATTATGCAATTGAGGAAGATTTGCAACCATCCATATGTGTTTGAAGAAGTTGAAACAATGATCAACCCTAGTAAGGGCAACAATGACAATCTGTGGAGAGTTGCCGGTAAATTCGAGCTGTTGGATAGAATTTTGCCCAAGTTCAAGGCGACTGGTCACCGAGTCTTGATTTTCTTCCAAATGACCCAAGTGATGGACATTATGGAAGATTTCTTAAGATGGAGAGGGTTGCAATATTTGCGTTTGGATGGTGCAACGAAGGCGGATGAAAGGTCCCACTTGCTCCAACTGTTCAATGACCCAGATTCGCCATATTTTGCCTTTTTGCTGTCCACAAGAGCTGGTGGGTTAGGATTGAACTTACAAACTGCAGACACGGTCATTATTTATGATACTGACTGGAATCCTCATCAAGATTTGCAAGCCCAAGATCGAGCACATCGTATCGGCCAAACGAAGGAAGTTCGTATTTTGCGTTTGATTACGGAGGATTCTGTAGAAGAGGTCATTCTTGACCGTGCGCATGCCAAGCTGGAGATTGATGGCAAGGTCATCCAAGCCGGTAAGTTCGACAACAAGTCGACTGCTGAAGAGCAGGAAGAATTTTTGCGAAAGCTGCTTGAAAATGAAGAAAACAAGCGTTCACAGAAGGATGAGGAAGAAGAGATGGATGACGACGAGTTGAACGAGATTTTGGCCCGTACTGATGACGAGGAGGTGTATTTCAAGAAGCTTGATTTGGAAAGATATCGCGCTGAAGCTGGTGGCGAGCCCCGTCTGATGCCAATTGAAGAATTACCCGAAGAATATCGTCAAGATATCAAGGAGCATCTTGAGCCCAAGAATGATGAAATTCTTGGACGGGGCGCACGTGAACGTAAGACTATTCATTATGACGACGGTCTGACCGAAGAGCAATGGCTAGACGCGGTTGACAATGATGAGGATACAATTGAAAATGCAATTGAGCGAAAGCGAAAGCGACAGCAAAAGCGTCTTGAGAAACAACTGGCGTTGAATAATAATGATTTGGAGGAGGAAGCGGCTAATAGTGAGCCTTCGTCTATCAACGGCAAGAGGAAGAGGTCATCAGGAAGGAAAAATACCATCAAGGACGAAGAGGAGGATGTGGAAGACGAGTCTGCTACTGAAGGTCGTCCTGCCAAGCGAACAGCCAAAAGAAAATCCACGCCAGCGGAAGATGTGTTGTCGTCAGAAGCGAGAGAAAAGCTGACGAAGGAATGCGACGAGCTTCTAAAGGGGTTCAAGGGTAGCACGGTGAGCGAGGACGGCCATGACCGGCTTGATTTGTTTGCAGAGCTTCCAAGTAAAAAGCTCTATCCAGATTATTACGAGTTGATTGAGAAACCAATCTCCATGAAGGAGATTCAGTCCAAGATTGACAAGTCGGAGTACACATCCTTACCCGAGGTCAAGGAGGATTTCGCTCTCATGTTTAACAACGCCAAAACATACAACGAACCAGGGTCCTTGGTGTATGCCGACTCTGAGTCGCTTGAGCAAGTGTTTGATGAGAAGTATAATGAGGTGACTGCTGAGCAAGTTAACGGCCGCAGTCGTCGCAAGAGCTCGCGAAAGAGCTCTCGACCATCCATCCGGTTGAAGGTAAAGAACGCGGAGTAAATATAATTAATTTAATTTATTGTAAATCGTCAAAGAACTCCGGCGGTTGAGCGGCCTCCGGTGGCTTCTTTTTCTCCGAAAAGAAGCTAAAAAGGTAGCTCTGCGGGGCCGTTCGTCAGTGCTTTTGCTTCGGCATATTAACGCCGGAGAATCGTGCTGCTTCCGGCGGCTTCTCTTGTAGAAAAGGTAGCCACCCACAGGGCACATTCGTCCTCGGCTCACCTAGCTCGTGTACTCTGCAGCAAAAAGTTTGCTCTACGAACAGTACTTTTACTTCTTTCCTACTTGATAGCGGTAGTTAGACATCACTTTTAAGAGGTTTAAGTGAATCTAGAAATATATACTTATACCCGTTTTTCATGTCATACCCCACAGCCAAACGGCATCGTTGGCAGTTCAGCATCCACCACAATTCATATTTACTAGTCATATGTTAGCCTAACCATATCTAGCGGTCTTTTTGTCCAAATCATTAACATACTCAGGACCATCGTTACGTCTGATCTTGATACATGTCGGAGAGGCTGTCCAATTACTCGACACTTCGCAATCCCTCGAGATCACTCGAGATTGATGCTCAGTATGACGCCTATGCGGGAGATGCTCCAAATCAGGCGAAACTGCCAGTATAAACTCCCCACAGAGACACAGATAGCTGGCCATCTTTACGCGTCGGGGTAGTGTCTCAGGATTCAGGAACTATCGGGAGGCCGAGTATCGTATTTTATACGACATTAAAAAACGGTAACAGAAGCTTTTCTCTTTAACCCTACTAACACCGGAACAGGACAAGAACTGTTACATTTGTAAACAAAAACCTGTCTCTGCTGACAAAAAGACCATCATAACCCGCCATACTTAACGTTGCGCCCAACACCGAGCCCAGTGTCCGAAAAGAGAGACAAAATCCGCGTTCCAACTGAAGTCCCAAAAAGGGGTTTGTGCGTACGTGTGTGAGAGAGTGCTGAAAAAACGAAAAAACCTCTGGGAAACTATGCTATGCCGTCCATAAGCCTTAGGAGGAGAAAGACCGAAGAAACCAGCAGCAGTCCGGATGAGGGACAGGATGGCAGACAGAGGAGTCCATCCGGACATCGCCTGTCGGCTGTGTTTGGTCGTGAGAGGGACCTTCGCCGACCCCAGGCATTGCGGCAGACCAGCTCTTCGTCACATTTGGTCGTGGAGCTGTCTAATGAGTATAGACGGAATGGGAGCGGAGGAATCCTGAGCAGTGGCAAGCTTCGACGTCGTGGATTGAGTGACGAATCCAACAGGCTTTCGCTTTTTGGCTTTCCGAGGACACGTCAAGACAGTGATAATGACGAGAGTGATGAGGATAATGGCGACCCGGATGATGACGATGATGATGGCAATAACGCGGAGGACGACACTGCGGATGATGAAGGCGAGGTGGATAATGGCAACCGTGGGTCGTCTGATCCTGGTGTTCCTACTATTGCATTAACTGAAAATGTGAATGACTCCGCTACGGAGGAGCAGCCGCCCAAGCACAAACCACAGCTATCCAACGCATCGTCGTCAACGTCGCTGAGCGAAAAAAGTGGGTTTAAAGCGCCGCTAGCAAAATTGAAGAAAAAGACGGTCTCAATGCTGTTTTCAAGTGACGACAACTCCAAAATTGACACTAGTACACCTGCATCTGCTCCGGCTACGGCGACCGGTACAAGTGGTCGTCCGTCCGATTCTTCTTCGGGAAACTCGCTGTTAGGCTCAGATTTGAATGCCTCTCCTCGGCCTGTGCTTCAGCGTTCACTCTCCAGCCAGTCGGGCAAAGGCGGCCCTGGGGAGAATGACAAGGATGATGCGAAGTCTGTGGAGCGTAAGGAGGCCTACAATCGTCCGCGAAGTCGGACGTTGAACTCACTGAATGAATCCTCATCTTCCAAACCTAGCAATTCCGGAAGCCCGAGTTTTGGCACCAAGAGTTCATTCAGCTCGCTCTTTGGAGGACGATTGTGGTCGGAATCGAGCGATTCGTCCAATGTCATGTCAAGGCGGCACTCTCCTAGTCCGCGGCCGTCAACCACAATGACATTCTCTTCACGAGAACAACAGCAACAACAACAACATCTAATGTCGCTACCAGAAAAGCTGGAAGGAGAGGCTGAAACCGACTTCCTCGCCCGGTTGAAAATTCTGGGCTTTGGGTCAGCTACTGCGGCACTGCTGTCCAAATCGCACGATTCATTCCATCAAAAATGCCTCTCCATATATATCGACTCATTCGACTTTAAGGATGAACCGCTAGATATGGCGTTGAGAAAATTTTTGATGTTTGCCAAGTTGCCCCAAGAAACCCAGCAGATTGATCGGGTTTTGGAGTGCTTTGCTGACACATATCATCGGGTCAACCCCAATGTCTATCTGGACAGTGAAAATGCATATATTGTGGTCTTTGCCCTGATGATTTTGCATACCGATTTTTTCAATAAGAACAACAAGCATAAGATGCAAAAGAACGAATTTCTACGAAATACCTATGCCAAGGGTGTTCCTAAAGATGTTTTGGAAGTAGGTGCCGGTTTTACTGGTTGTTTACAAGGCTAATACTGACGTTTTCTTTCTAGTGCTTTTACGACAATATCACATACACTCCTTTTATTCATACGGATGAGGACTTTGTGGCACCGGCTCGGCTGCCCTGGACAAGAAGAAACACGGCGTTTGGTCGAAACGGTAAAGATATGCTGGATCCATATACGTTAATCATGGAATGTCGATTAGATGTTATTCGGCCAAGCCTCGGAGCAGTGTTAAATCTCGAAGATCCCTATTCGTACCGTTCGCCTGAGGATCTGGACGAATTTAAGAGTCTTCGACAACAATTCATTGATGGTCCGTATCTCCAGCTGGTGTCTCAACGATCTCGGCCTGAGGCATTTTTGAGCGAACAAACGACCGCCGATCCGGAACACAGCGACCCTGGAATTGTGGATATTAAAGTTGTCAAGGTTGGAATATTATACAGACGAGAAGCTAGACGGATGCTGTATTCGAAAAGCACGTGGAAAGAATGGGGTGCTATCCTGACAGCATCCCAATTGTATCTATTTAAGGATGTTTCTTGGATAAAGACTTCCATCTTGTCACAGAAGGACGACTCCAAGAGCGATCTGAGTTGGAACAAAACTGGTGGTGGCATCATCCGAGCACCAATAGATGGGTTCCACCCGTCATCAGTTTTGTCAACTTTTGACATGACAGCATTGACTAATGCCAACGCAGATTCTTCGCAGAAATTTGCATTTTTGATTGCAGGACGGGGCGGTTCGCAGGATTGGTTTGCTGCGCATAGTGAAGAAGATATGGCTGACTGGATGATGAAAATCAACTTTGCTGCCTCCTTCAACACGTATCATGTAGGCATTCAAGGAGTGGTCTGTGAAGATAGCTTTGTTGGTCCCCAGAGGCCTCGGCGCATGACTACCTTACGCAAGTATGGAAGCGATAATGGCAATGATGAAGATGATAGAGTAGAATCTGAGGAAAACTTGAATGGTAATAATGACGAAGAGGAAAATGGCAACGATACCGAAAAGATTAAAGATGATTATTACCACGATGATGACAATGGCAACCCACAAGTTGATGACGCAAGTTCTACTTGCGAAAGTGATTACAATGATCTTCCGGTACCGCCGACGCCAATGGCTATGGATCTTCATCAGACAAGGTTACGCTTGGTTGAACAAAAGCTAACAGAAATTGAGGCCAAGTGTAAGGAGAAATCTGAACAATTGGATGAAAACATTCGAAGCGGCGTCCATCTCAAGCTCCTGGCTCCTATTCAACAACGATCCAGAGAGGCCATAATATTTGCAGCTGGAAGACTCACTGCGAAATTGGACTGGCATTGGTTGGATTCGAAGCGGCTGTTGAGCTATCGGGACATGTTCAGCTTGGAACTGCAAGTGGAGCGAGAAATGTGTGACGAAATGTCGTCTCATGAACACCGATTTGTTCTGACCCAGCCATCAGTCACTGATCTTCACAATGACAACGTCAACAATGATAACGCCACTACAACGGGTTCGCTAAAATCTGCCCGAACGCCACCATCCTCAACCAACGGATCCATCTATTTTGACCCATCATCCGACCAATCGCAGCGGGATGCTGAAACGACAAGCATTCAATCAAAGTCCAGTCTCCCACCGGTCGACATCAAGCCGTTTCAAAAATCGCTTCGGAACAATAACAGTAAGAGATCGTTACGCCCCAAGAAGAGAGCAGACAAATCCTCAGCCTCTGATGAAGGGGATGCACACGAGGAAATCAAGCGAAGCCCCTCTCTCATGCGGAAAGAAGAAGGGGACTTTACGCTACATGGCAAAAAGTTCAGTGTTGTCGAGGTCAATCCGGAATTTGCACATAATAGAACGCCCAGCATGAGCACGACAGCCACCACGATTACCAGCGCTACTGACGATAATGAAAGTTAATATATATATATAAACGCCCTCCCATATTTACAATAGAATATTCACAGCTGTCTGTTTTTCTTCTTTTCATACCACAAGTCGCTTCGACTGCTGCCCAAGTTTATGATTTTCGGGCATCCGTCTCTGTCCTTTTCTAGTCTTGTACATTCGTAGCAATAGTACGCATCACTAATACCATTGCCTCCGCATATTATGCATTTGCCTTTGGAATTGCCGAATCCGCATTCGTCACAGATCCGCACTTGGGTGACTGGTCGGACGTACGAGTCGCACACTGGGCATCGACCATCACATTTTTCACACAACCTGCCAACGTTGATACCCGGCTGCTTGAGACACTGCTGTAGATCCGCTTGATGCCGTGTTGACATTTATTCTGGATGCTAAAAAGAGGGAGTTGGTTGATTGATAAGTGTGATTTCGGATTTCTTCGAGACGCGCAGTCCTTGGCGGATATTTTTTTGGCGGTCGGTGATCCGTCCGGTCGGCATGCCGGTATCAGCTTCTCTTAGCCGCACGTTTGCTAGATCTGAACGCTTGAACGCTTCTGCAGACAGAACGAACGTTCTACTAGCCTGGGAATGGAAAGAATGGTTAAACCGAAGCCAACGGGCAGTGTCCTCCCGTATGCAACAGATTGAGGTTGGTCAAATGGGAACTTCGTGTGCAATTGGTGTAAATCGAGAGGTAATATTTGCGATGAGCTAAAGCCGTGCATTCAGGGGTAACCGCACCTGCTGTGCAGTATTATGCGCTCGTGCCCAACTCGGTGCTTGCAGGCAAGTGGCTTTGCAGAGCTACCGTTTTCGCTAAAAAGAGAAATCGCCGAAGGGCTTTCAACTCTCCGGGGGTTAGTATGCCCTGCGGGCGGCTTTCATTTCTAGGAAAGAAGCAAAAGCACTGCTGAGCTCCGCAGAACAACCTTTTTCGCTTCTTTTCTACTGACCGGCCTCGCAGAGCTACCTTTTTTTGCTTCTTTTTCGGAGAAAAAAAGAAACCGCCAGAGGCACTCAACCCTGGGGGTTAGTATGCCCTGCGGGCGGCCTTCTTTTCTAGAAAAGAAGCAAAAGCACTGGCCGGTTGTGTCAGCACTCAAGTCTTTATTATGTACATACTTTTGTGTGTTTTACAGTAAGGAGCGAATAAATAGGTTAGTTGGTCGTGTGGTATTCTTTTGTTTTCATGTTTCGGGCATCAAAAGTGTGTTGAGAGACGTGAACGATGGTTTGCACCCGTGGCTGGGTTCGACACGGAGCCCAGCGACAGGGACTTTGCATGCATGCTCATTGGCGGGGACGATTCGGTTGCAACTGGCGCCGTGGTTGTGGCGGTGGGGTCCCAGCCTCGATAGAAGTTGGATGGGGTTTCGGAGGGCGGTCTATTAGAGGGCGGCGATTCGGTGGAGTCGTTAAAGTCAAAATCCTCAGTGTTAGTCGAGTTGTTGATGGGCGCGTCAGCCTTGGCCAGCGCCGCCTTCTTCTTCTTGCGTCGGCGCCAGAAGAAGAGGGCCAGCAGTGACAGCAGCGCCACCACTCCGACGGGCACCGCTACAGCTACGGCTATTTTGGATCCGCCCTCGAGACCGGAATCAGTCTTGATCGTGGCGTGGGTGGGGCCGGCCGGTCCAGTGGACGACGTTGTGGACGCTGGTTGCTTCGCTATTGCCGTGACTGTTGATGTGTACACCTTATGGTCCTTTGTTCGGGTTAGTGTGGTGATGTGTTTTGACTTGAACGAGGAGGATTTGGAGGAGGACGTGCTAGATACATGCTCACGGCTACTACTGCTACTGGTAGTGGTAGTAATGCTACTACGAGGGTCACTGGTGGTGGTGCCGCTGGTGCTGGCATCGTCACTAGTGGTAGTTCTAGAACTGGTGGGTTTAGAGCTAGTAGACGTCGGTGTGGGAGTAGCAGAGGTCGATCTGGACCGAGTCGAGGTTGAACGCTGACTCGATCGGGTGGTACTTGTGGGTATCCTGGTGGAGCTGGTGTGAGGACGACTGGAGGAGGACGAACGGGCCGTGGTGGCAGTGGTGGTCGGATAGGTCTGGGTGGAGCTGACCGGCGAAGAAGACGACGATGGCGGCATCGACGAGCTCCCCGGATCAGACGAACTACTGGAGCCAAAGGTCGACGACGACAGCCACGTCGACGTGGCCGGAAACGACGTCGAGCTCGCCCACGTGCTGGACGAGAACGAGTCCGACGTTCCCGTGGCAGACTCGGTCGTGGAGTTGTCTAGATTGAATCTGTTAGAAAAACGCAGCCGGGCCATGTGCGCACCAAAACGTCGAGCTTACGATCTGCCATATTTATAAAAACCCAAAACGAAGGTTCCAAAGGCGAAGAACGACTGGGCAGCGCAAATTTAAGATTTTGTATGCACTATTTTTAAGTTGAAAAAATATTATGATGTAAGCGGCCCGAAGCGGAAGGAGGGCTGTAAATCAGGTGAAGCGCGCAGGCGCGAGTCGGCGAACAAAGAAAATCCGTATTTAATGCCGGCCTCATCCAACTATCTTCGGCGTCATCTGTCGGGCTGCGATCGGCGCGTCTTCATTAAAAGACCGTTACACTACTCTGTGGCGCTTAACGTAGGGCGCATAAAAGAGCGGACCTCGTCCGGCCCTCCTTCTGCTCTGCGTGTAGACTCGTGTTCTTCTGCCACTGGCATTATTAATTGGGTTCCCAATAATAAGAGAGACACGCACCGGAGGACGCAGGTGAAACCTTGCAGCGAGCAGTGTATCAGCCGCAAATGAACAGCTCACTGTAATAGCTTTTTTGTGAGCTCGATCAGCGGTTTCATTGCTGGTCTTGCATGTGGTGGGCTGGTCGGGGCCGAGGGTGTATATATATATGGGGCGCCTTCTCTGTCTGGTCGGAGAGGACTGTGGACGTGGACGGTGGAGGGTTGCTGCTCGTTTACAAGGATCTCTGTGCATGTGCTGCTGCTTCTCCTCACGCTGTCTCTGAACGGCCCTTGGCGGCTAGCTGGGACGCCCTCATTACCTTGTTCTGAGACTCGAGGGAGAACGTTGTGTGAGGCTCCAGAGTTCCCTATTGATCTGCACAGGTGCCTTTGCTGTTTTTCTAGAATCCTTCAGGGGGTGGAGTAGCCTCCGGCGGCTTCTTTTTTTCTCCGAAAAAAGAAGCAAAAAAAGGTAGCTCTGCGAGGCATCAGTGCTTTTGCTTCTTTTCTAGAAAAGAAGGCCGCCCGCAGGGCATACCCGCCCCCAGAGCTGCAGCAAAAAGGATAGCTTTCCGATACCACTGCTTTTGCTTCTTTTCTAGAAAAGAAGGCCACCCGCAGGGTTTAAACAACCCCAGGATGTTGGTCGGATAAGCAGCATGAAGTTGCATTGAGACTGGCTTGACGAAGGCGTTAGATTGTGTATGCGTGAAGAACGGGAGTGTTGTGGCCGGGCGCGGAAAGCTTGTTGCGCCCTATTTAGGGTTCTGGGAGGCTGATAAGGTTGTTTACTCTGTGCGATTGTTTTTCTACTTGTTGTTTTTCTCATACATACACTGCTTCCCATCTGTGCCATGACCCGGTGCTACACAGGATTGATTGCAGCGCTGCTTCTCATCATCGAAGGAGGACTTGCGGGAGTGCCGCCGCTGACACCGTTCATTGAGAAGCTGCCCCCATGCAACACGGTGAGCGCCCAATCGGCAGACAATTTTTTCAATTGTGTGATGGACATTGAGGAAAGCTATCAGAAATGCGACAACGATCCGGAGAGATGCATTTGTGACTCGCTCCATGCGGTCCAAATGAAGTGTGTCAAGGACTGCAACTATAATAGCGTGCAAATTGAACAGATCGACTTGGAAGTGTCGGACCTCTGTCAGAGCATCAAGTCATCCTATGGGTCGTCTGCGTCGTCGGTTTTTGCTCGGCAATTGGATTATAACGATGATCCGCCGGCTCGTGGGCCAATCCCAACCATTGCCAGTCAGTCAATCTTGACGAGACGGCAGGTTGACAATTCGACCACTCCACCTCCAATCGTGATCACCCCTATCCCAAGCTCAATCTCGACTTCAAATATTCCCACTATTCCGCCCAACATCATCACTACAATTGCATCAGAAGATGACGATGACGATTATGATGATTGTATCCCGGAAACTGCGCGTGAGCCGACTACTGCAGTGACCACTGAAACGTATGACAGCTGTACGGAGGAGGAAGAGACGACCACGCCGACGCCGTTGGTCCCTCCAATGGCCCCGCCAGCTCACGCGTCAACCATTAGTTCACCAGCACCTACCATGCCAGATTCCAGCGTGGTTTCAAGCACTACTCCGCCAGCTCCAACTCCTACGTTGATCTCAGACATGCCATTGCGTACAGAACCGTTGCAATCCACGACGTCCAGGCGTGGGTTTATGAATTCAACCACGGATCCATCGCCCTTTCCGTTGAAAAATAGCTCGGCGCTTCCGCAAACACATGCAACAGCAGTAATCCCCAGTCGCACGGTGCGAATTGTTGAGACTGCCGCGGTAAAGGGGAAGGACAATTTTGATGAGGAAGACGAAATAATGAAGGAATATGACTCGGATAGTGGTGATGATTATCGCGACAGCGACGAGGACGTTGTCCTTGAGGATCAATTCAAAAATAAGCTGGAGTTTTCGGAAAGAACGCCGACAGAGTATCCGCTAAATGACAATACCGATTATGATGACCGGGTCAAGATCCCAGAGGAAGAAAACGGCGGCACCGAGTATTATGAGGCAGATGATGAGGGCCGAAACTGGTTTGACTATCAAGATGACGACGAGGAGGATGATGACGACAACGAAGATGACGATTATTTTGACGATTATTATCACTCCGAGATAATCTATGACACTGCAAATGGAGATGAAGATGAAGAATTGGGCGATTACCAGTATGACGAGGAAGAGGACTATGATGATGTCGAAGTTGAATACGACGGCCCGGTTGACGAAGATGAGTATGAAATGGATGAAAATTATCGGAAGCCCATTCGTCATCAGTTTGAGGAGGAATATGAAGGGGATGATGATGAGACGAACGATGAGTATGACCCCGATTGTGACGACAAGGATGAAGAGGAAAATGACGATTATGACCCGGACTGTGACGACAAAGATGACCGTGACGAGGACGAGTATGGCGAAGAGAGTGAAGATGATGATGAGGAGTATGATCCAGACTGTGATGATAAGGATAAATATGATTATGAAGAGGACAGTTACAATGAGAGTGAAGATTATCCCATTGACAATGAGCAGGGTCATTCTTGGGACGATGAGGAAAATGGCAATGAAAATTATCAAGACATTGAGGATAACAACTCATATGGGGATCAGCCATTTGTACCACCGTCCGGTAGCCCTAATCCCGGTTCATCGCTGCCAAATGACGTACTGTTTCAAAATCCAACGACTGCATCCCCAAGCTCCTCTTCCTCCGCCATTGAAACCACAGCGACTTTTTACTCCACCCTTTACTATCCCGATAATCCAGAATACACGTCATCAGTATACACTACAGTCTCGCCAACACCGGAAATAACCAGCGCCGCTATGGACATGAATCAGCCCAACCACCTATTAGTTGATAACAACCCAAGTTCTGTACAACAACAACTGCAATCCGACAATAGCTCAATACCCACAAATACCCACAATGAAACCGCATCAACAACCATTTCCGAGACTTCATCGATACCACAAGAACGACCCCATTATTCGGACTTTAAAAATGTCAAAAACGTACCAGTATTGGACGTAAAACCAACCACAGTGACAAAGACGGTCACCAAAAAGAACTCCGCAACAAAACTGTCAAACGTCCAAATCTACGTCTTTGCTGCGTTGCTGGCCATAGTTTTAGTGCTTTAGGAGGGAATCGAAAGTAATTGAACCAATGTAATAGTGCCAATCTCAATTTCTCATTATATCTCTGAGGTCTCTTTTCAGGGGTGGTGAGCGGTCGATCGGACCGACGACAAAATTATGTCATACACGCCGCACGAAAATATGAATCACGGCTTCCGGTCGTTCGGAACTTTATTGGTCTATAAGAGCTAATCCCGAGATTGGGCACGCCTACCGTTTAGCTATACCCACATGAACCACCAACAGAAGCAGCCGTTACCAAGTGCTAGACGGGAGGCTATCGAGGACCTGTCTCTGGCGCCTAAGAGCCGGAACGAGAAGCTTCCGGAGTGGCTATTGCCCTATCGGCAGCCGTTATGCGCATATGTTGCGTCTGTGTATGCCATAGGGGTTGGGTTCCCTCTTGATTCTATCAAGACGAGACAGCAAACTCACCGTTACAGAAACGTGTGGCAGTGTGTGGTTGAGACGAAACGGAATGAAGGCATCAGGGGCTTTTATAGAGGGCTGATAGCTCCGCTTCTATCGTCCAGCGCGGTACGAGCAATGTCTGTGAGCATGTTCACGTATGCGTTGCCGTATACGTCGAGTATTATGTTTTCTATTTATTCACCGGTCCGTGAAGGTGCTTCTCAGACAGAGCTCATTCTACGGAAGGTTCCCGTAGCATTTACGGCCGGGATGGTAGCTGGAGCATCGTGCACTCCAGTTTCGGCGCCGTTCGAATACACCAAGTTGGCCTCACAAATTGACTTGTTGGTTCGACCTGCTGGTTCGTCAATGGTGCCGAAAAACACCTACCAAGTGGCACGAAATCTCGTTGCCTATAACGGGATGAAGGCGTTGTATGGTGGGTGGAAGTTGCATTGCTTCAGAGATATGTTGGGATCTGGCATCTACTTCACAGTGTATGAAAGTGCCAAAGCCGGCCTATCTACGCTATTTGCACCGGGACACGACAAGGCGGAAGCCAGTAAGACTTCGAAATCCACCGCTATTGCAATGGCTGGGGCAATGGCCGGCTCAGTGTCCTGGATACTGATCTACCCGCTGGACACGTTCAAGAGCATGATCCAAAGAGACCTGTATGCAAAGTCGATGGGTCTGGATCTGACGGCCCTGGGAGGCAGCCGAAAGATTCAAAATGTTGGTGGAATCTTGGGGATGTACAATAGACGCATGTATAGAGGGTTGGGAGTGTCCCTGATGCGAACAAGCGTCATGGGCATGATGTTCTTTTCATGTTACGAATGGTTAATTAAACATGTATGATAATCACTAATAGACGGTTTACTTTGATTGGCCAAGCTTTCTTGTAGATCGCCGTTGCGGTTTGTCGAGCCAAGCCGTCACTGAACTTGGCTTGTTCTTATCAGCCAAACGATTCACAAAACTCAAATTAATGCGGGTAGAGAGGGGACAATATAGTTTTGTATTTAACGGGCTCGCAAGTGCCGTAGGCCGGTCTTCTTTTCCAGAAAAGAAGCAAAATCGCTGGCCAATAGCCTCGCAGAGCTACCTTTTTTGCTTCTTTCGGAGAAAAAGAAGCCGCCTGAGGCAACCACCAACCCCCTAGAACACTGGAGCGTATTTGCCCTGCGGGCAGCCTTCTTTTCTAGAAAAGAAAAAGCACCAATCGAAGGAGAGGTCTCAAGAATACCTCCATGTGCTAAACTCGTAGTCCATTTGGCCAAACTCATCTCTACCATGCTCCACCTCCAAACGCTCACGTTTAAGACCAATCTGTTCAGACAAAAGGTTATAAAATTCGTCACGCAAATCCTGATAATGCTTTCTCTGCGGGAATTGAACGATCAAAAGAGACTCGGGCGATGGGGCTAAGAATTTTTGAACCACCTGTGCAACTAGTTTTGGATGTTCTGACGAATAAATAGGATCAGCAACGACAACAGTGTCATATTTGGACTTGGAATATTCAAATGAGTCGGGGTCAGCCCAGTCCAGAACACTGCAGTCAGCCTGCGACTCTGTTGAGTTCAAAACGACATTTTTCTTTAGATTTTCCACGATTTCGGGGAGATCAGTTAAACAAATATCATACCCTAATTTCGCAGCGGTGATTCCGAATAGGCCAGTGCCCGAACCAAGTTCCAGCACATTCCCCCTGAGAAATCCCATCTTGCGTTCTCGTACTAAACGTTTGGACAAGATGTAGGATGATCCCCAAATCTTTAGACCAAGATTGTCACTAGTCATGGACGGCTCAACGATTTTGACAATAACATCATTATCATTCCCGGGAATTCTAATATCTCGTGTTTGTGTAGGAGCGGCTGCTCGTCCGCATCTTTCAGCCATTCTATTACCTGCTAACGACCAAATTTCATCCTTCGTCTCATCGTCCTCAATCCATTCTAGAGGATTCCCAACCACCGTGGTCAGCCAATTAAATAATCCCGGCAAATCAACTACTATTTCACCACCTTCACTGTCGTCTGTCGTCCGGCCTTCATCCTCGAAATCGTTACCTTGTTTGCGTTCGAGTGATCTCAATGTGTCTAACAAAACTTCGGCACTTGGTTTTGCTCTCAAATTGGGTAGATCAAGCACATGGGTTACCATGTTTTGGTTCAAGCAGCGGAACTTGGTCTCCAGAATTTTTCATTTTTTTCAAATTCGGGACTCCGAAAAAATGCCACTCACCGCCACCGTGGCTGTGTGCCGATGCGGTGCAAAATGATTAAAAAAAAAAAGTCAACATTCATTACAATAATATATAAGTTTAGTACTCAGCGAGACGTAATTTACGACCAATCTCTTGATGGCTTGCGCCACCGTACTTTTTAGACGCATTGCCTGGAGTTGGAGAGGACGTTCTAGATCTGTATTCAAAATCGCCAACATCGAAGTAGCCATATCCACCCAATAAATATGAGGCTTCCTCCTCCTGTTCTCGGGCCTTGGTAGCATTTACATTGTCAATGATAGGAGTGAGCGATCTGCCAAAGTGGCGTTGTTGAGCTTCATTTTGAAGATGCTCCACACTATTGTTATCTGCAGGCCACGACATGGATTGTTTCCTGGTGGATCTGTGAAGGTTTCGGACTTCATTGAAGTAAGACGACAGGGTGTCTAAATATCTTCTAGTTTGTCGGTGTTTGGATGATGCGCATACTGTGATTGAGTCGTTCTTAATGATGTAGCCGATTCCAAAGCCATCAGCAGAGGTTGGTCCAAAACCGAACAGCTTTAGGGATGGGTTGCCACAGTTGGAAGTGGAGAGAATCACCGAGCTCAGTTTATCCCAGCCAGCGTCGGCGAAAATTGACGGCATGGAGAGAGGGTTCGATGAGGAATTTGATGATGTGGTTGACGGAGAACGTGAGCGAATATAGTCACCAGCTGAATAATCATTAAACTCGGTCTCGTCAATTAAGCTGTCGTTTTCTTGCTGCTCGACCATTCTCTTCCAAATACAGAATAATGCATATAAATGTCTGTCATGGCCCATGCCCTTGGAACAACGTCCAGTGTTTTTGGAATGGGTCTCGCACGCCTTTTTCAAGTAATCCAGTTTAGTTGACGGTGGTACGTCTTCACAGAATTTGCGACAGAATGCAGCAGAGTCCTGAGAAACGACTCGAACCGATTCGGTTCTCCCGTGAAGGAACTTCTTGGTCATGGCTGGTTCATAGGTACATTCCACACGACCATAAAGCGAGTAATAGGCAGCTTGGAATCCCATTTGTACAAAGGCGTCTGGAGAAAAGCCCATTTGCTTGATGGTGTTCATGCCGTAGCTGTCAAACTCTAACGCTTCAAACTCATTCTGCTGGATGAGATCGGCCAGACGGGTCTCGGCAAATCTCAATGCTAAACTCATTTCTGATGTGTGGACCCATTCCAACTTGCGAGGAGTGATGGATACGTTTCCAAATGATTTTGGATCCCGCTTTCTTGGATCTGGCGATGTGGTGGCCCACATGGACGGTGCTTGACCATTGATGGACTTTGCAAATCGTAAAATGGTATCAGTATAAATATCAGATGCGAATCGTAACACGGTGTGGCCGTCCACACCGGTGTGTTCAAAGTTGATTCCGGCCTTGCCGTTCTTGGTGACGATGATTTGAAGCTTGTCGTACCATCGGTTAGTGCAGCTGCCCACCTGGACGCCCTTTTCTAGCGTGGATAGACCGCACAACATGTTGCGGGACAAGTCTGCGAGGGATTCTGGCGAAGTGTGATCGAGACAGACCACAAACAGCGCCAAATCAACCTTACGCAGACATTCAAAGTTGGACGCATCGGCAGCTCTAATGTCAGAGCTAATCTTCATGTTCTCACGGATATCTGCCCAGATGCGTCTATTTTCCGTTGTCAAGACCCCAACGGCACCCTTGACGGCTTCTGTGATTGGAGTGTTTTCGGCATCCTCAATGATTGTCTGGAAGTTGACGGCAATGTCCTCTTCCGACATGATCAAGTCGTTGTTATCGTCCAAAACGTCAAACCAGTAAAACTGGGAGCGACAAATGACCACAATGTGTTTGGATCCGTTGAAGCTCTGCATGACGCAGCCAGTGTTGGTCGGGATACGGGCAGAGCCGAACAGTCGAGAATATTGGTACATGCACAGTTCTTGGCCCCTAAAGTTGTCTGGAGGTAGCTCCTCTCGTCGCAACGCTCGCACGAACCGTAATGCAGAAGTGGTCAGAGTGGCAGCCCGTGTGAGCTGATCAGAGATATGGGGCGTGAGATCGTCTTCCAGCAGGAAAAACGGATTAAGGTTGAGCACGACGGGGTTATCAAAGTTAAGGTAAGAGTCGTACCAAAACTGCTCGATATAGCTCGACTTTGAATTTGCATACTCCTTCAGCTGCTCCTGCAGACTGGGGCCAATGCCATGCAAAAACTTGCGAACTGCCTGCTCGCTCTGGCTGTGTTCTCGATGGGACTGTAGCGGCTTCAACGCCTCTAGATAGTACTGGCAGGAATGCTCCAGATCCGGGATCGGAAGCTTGTCCAACTTGTCCTGATTGGCGAAGGTGATTCCAGGCATGATGTAGGAGTGTGTATGTGTAAAAAAAGACGTCTGGGGTACGATGGACGTATATATATAAGCTCGACACGGTCAGGTCCTCTGTCAGCCGTGTGCACTCTCGGTCAAATGGCTTTATCCCGTTTTGGGAACTTCCCCGGATGACCGGCCAGAAAGGCAAGCGCGCGGCGGCGCGTCCTATGACGTTGGACCATAATAAGACTGTTGCCGTGACAAATATAAGCTTTACTCCGGATTTCTGACCCTCTTTGTTGGTTTTGTAATTTGTCCTTTTTTTTTTTTTTTTTTTTTTTTTTTTTTTTTTTTTTTTTTTTTTTTTTTTTTTTTTTTTTTTTTTTTTTATTCTTATTCCTCTTTTTTTTGCTGTACAAAAGTAATTGGTATTGGGCTTATGCCGTAATCTATCCCACGCCGATTCCCCAGAAACCTTCTCCAAAGGCAACCGCCCCATTCATCCGTCCTGGAATTTCCATTGCTCCATAGCTGCTGATTGGCTGCACGCCTTCCTGATTAGCCTAATCTGTAGATCAGCCGCACAGACGGTGTTTTAAAATATCGTCGTTTAGGCTGCTAGGGGATGGACGCAGATTCCGAGAGAATGGAGGGATGTGACCGTTGGCGCCGCCAATAAGTGTGGGCGTTTTGCCGTATCAATTTGGTGGCGTACTTGAGAGAAGCAGAGTGTGCAGACGCCCCCACACTGCGGGCAAATAAAAGACCCCAGATCCTTTGTGGAGACAGTTGCAACCTGGGGATGAGATGTAACCGTGTCAGAACTTGGGGGAAGAGACACTTGTGTGGGTTTGGATCCCACAAAAATGGTGACTCTGACACAGTACCCGGGTCAGCGCTTCTTGTTCGGATAATAATCCGACCCTGAGCGGCTCAGAGGTCGGAGGTGTCGGTTTCCGGCGATATTGAGGAAGAATGAAAGGGACAGCGGTCTACGAGGGTGTGGTTGTTGTTACCGCTGTAGCCGGTAGGCTTATTACGGTGTCTTGACTCTTGCTGTTGTGGTGTTGGGCGGGAGATGGTGTATGGTTGTATAGTTTGGGTTACGGCTGTTACCAGTATCCTGACTCAGTTGTCGTGATTAATCCGTTCCGGGCTGTCTAAATTCCAGCGTGTGTCACGCAATCGTCGAGCGACAGCTTTGCGATATCGCTTCAGTGGACTAGGGGTTGATGGCACCTCCGGCGGCTTCTTTTTTTCTCCGAAAAAGAAGCAAAAAAAGGTAGCCCTGCGAGGCAGTGGGCCAGTGCTCTTGGTTCGTTTCTTTAAAAGACGGTCATTAGAACCCTCCGTGGGGCGGGAATAGCCTCCGGCGGCTTCTTTTTTCTCCGAAAAGAAGCCAAAAAGGTAGCTCTGCGAGGAGTGGGCCAGTGCTTTTGCTTCTTTTCTAGAAAAGAAGGCCGCCCGCAGGGCATACTCGTCCGCCGGAGGGTTGTGTCGTCTCCTGCGCCTTCCCTTCTCTCCGAAAAGAAGCACAAAGGGTAGCTCTGCGAGGCAGTGGGCCAGTGCTTTTGCTTCTTTTCTAGAAAAGAAGGCCGCCCGCAGGGCATACACATTCTCCGGAGTCGAAGTAGCTCTGCGGGGCCATTCGCCGAATCTGCCTGCATGGCACATCATCGTTTAGTTGATTATCAAGATTTCGACGCGTCTTCGAATCCCGGAACAAAATCCTCTATTTCGCTAGTCACAGAAGGGCGATCTGCTAATACACGTCGCGGTACACGTTAATTCAACTTCTACTTTTCTAATGGACTGCTTTTTTTTGTTCTCGATCACGAATCGATGAGCGTACAGTGTGCCTTTGTCTGATGCATCAGACTCGAATGCAGTTCATTCGCACAGAAAATGGTATATTAAATCTATTGCTGGCCTTGATCAAGATGAAGTCTGACTGGAGTGCAGTCAAGAGATGATGAAGGAGATTGCTTGTATGGGTAGAAGGCGATGATTTGTTCAGAGTTGGCGTTGCAGGCATAAAAGTTCTGGACGCCCATGGCGGTCAAATAGCTGTCGTTGGCGTGGTTGAAGAGGTTCTCTCGTGGAACCTCGTTAATGACAAAGCTGAGAGATGGGATGCCCGAGACATTGTGCTGGCCGACAGCACCATAGGTCTTTGGCTCGGCAGGTTCCCGGACGACGAGATTGCCGCTAACAACCTGGAAAATAGGAAGACCGTTGGTCTTGATTGGGTCTTTGTTCTCATCCTTGGACAGCAAGACCGCATAAGGGACTGGTCCTTGGTCCTTGATGTCAACAAAGCTGCCATCAATTTGGGTATTATTAGAATCGACCTTCAATTTACCAGGTCCGAATTCGCCGTAATCAGCAAGAGAAAGGCCGGCGAAAGCAGCTGCGAAAAGAGTGGTTCCGAACTTCATTTTGTGTTTTTATTATTATTCTTTGTCGTTTTACTTTGGACAAGAGGGCGACCGGTGATTGGGCGCCTTTTTTATATCCAAAAAATGGGCCATCGTGGGTGCCCCTGGAGATTGTTCCCGAAATGGAATTATCCCTGACTATCAGTCTA
This sequence comes from Blastobotrys chiropterorum, assembly GCA_030570055.1. NCBI lineage: Eukaryota > Fungi > Ascomycota > Dipodascomycetes > Dipodascales > Trichomonascaceae > Blastobotrys > Blastobotrys chiropterorum. The sequence goes on from JAJLUK010000062.1 coordinate 42,912, forward strand.
ATCTTCTATTTTTCCTTCCTAGTTGGGACGTTCATTTAATCGTCATCTCGCAGATATGCATGCCTCGCCAAAGCTTGTAGGGAATAAGGTAGGCTGTGTCAGGTACGAGATGTATGTAGATGGCCCTGTTTCATGTTTGTTTTGTTGGAATTTTTGCGACGTTTGTTGTTGTTGCCGCTTTTTGACGATTTACCCGTCAAGCCTCTATTTTTGTACGTGTGTTGTTCCACGCGTGTTTCATTGTGAAAAATCGTGATCGTCAAGCTCTGGTAACAGCAGCAGGGGGCGAAAATGGTTATGACTTCATTCGATCGCTGGGGAGCTCTGTTTCAGCGATGCATGCTGCTGACTCAGACGTCAACTAATTGTGCAGTTTGGACCAGTGTGCTGGCTTACATGAAAATATGTCCTGTACCTACAGGCGCACATGAAAGGTTAATCTAGAGATTGCTTCTATTTTTGTTTTTTGGTGCATAGCTATGTGTCAGTGTATTCCTCAAACACACATACTCTGCTATAAATAACTGCTCATCGGACCAATGATTATTTATTATGGATCATCTTAAACGTGGAATGATCCTCATATTCGTTGTCAATCCCGTATAAACATCCTCTCCGTAACATAAAACGGTGTCTTATCAATGACGATACCGCCAATCCAGTAGACGTGGACGATGCGAGAAGCGTGCACAGGATTTTGCGTGCGATGGCTGATAAATATATTCAAAAATACATCAATTAAACGTTACTTCTTGGTTGGGGTGTCCCTCTTCTGTTCCACATCCTTAATATCTCTCTTGAGGTCCTTGGCATCCTCCTTGAGATCCTTCGCCTCTTCTTTTACATCCTCCTTTACATTCTCCTTAACATGTTCACTGTCCTGATTGATCTTTCTTGCTGCGGCCTTTGTAGATTCTACCACAGTTTCAGTTGCTTCCACACCCTTGAGCGCAGCCTTGGAGGCAACATCGTTGGCCTTTTGTCCAGCCTTCTTGATGGGATCTGGAGTTTTGTTCCTATTCGCAGTAGTGGAGAATGCTGCTGAGGAGCGGACAAACGATTGAGAAAACAGCAACCGGGTAGAAGGGGCGGTGGCTCTAGCGTATCGTGCAATCATCATTTTTTTTTTTTTTTTGTGTGTTTGTTTCAGTTCTGTTGTTATGTTTACAATAAAGAAGAGAGACTAGGTGAGGGTCTACCTCGAACTTTATATATGCTTAGGGGTTCGAAACATTGTTGCTATGAATCATATTACTGTATCCGGAAATCACTGTCCCGTGAACTTGGGTTTCCGCTTTTGGGCAAAAGCATCTAATGCTTCAAACTTATCCTTGGAATTGACGACTTTTTCGTACGCAGCCTTCTCCCAGTTATCAGACATGCCTCTAACGGCCCGTTTGGCAGCATTGATGGCAATGGGTCCACCTTCACAAATCTGTTCTGCGAACCGGATTGCTTCGTTGGTGGCGGCGTCATCGGATTGCTCCTGAGCAACTCGGTTCACCAATCCGAAACTAAGGGCTTCATTTGCGTCGATCCGCCTACCCGTCAAAATAAGATCTAATGCTCGAGAATAACCAATCAACTTGGGCAATCGATGGGTTCCCCCTGCTCCGGGAAGGATCGCAAGACGTGTCTCAGGAAGACCTAATTTTGTACGAGTGGATGCGACCCGAAAGTCCGTGCTCAACGCCATTTCCAGCCCACCACCCAATGCAGCACCTTGGACTGCGGAGATTGTCGGAATCTCCAATCCTTCAATAGTGGTCAAGATGAGCTTGAGCTTCGTCAGGAATCGCGTGGTATCATTAGGAGTAAACGTCTTTCGTTCCTTCAGGTCGGCTCCTGCACAGAAGACGTCTGGAAGCGATGACGTCAGCACCATTGCTCGGACGTTTTCGACCGAAGTGTCCTTTGTTGCAAGACACATTACGTATTCGTACAGCTCATCGACGAGCTGTCTGGAAAGGGCATTTTTAGCAGCTGGCCGGTTCAACTTTACGGTAGCAATTTCCCCAAAGTCCAATTGCTTAGTGGAGATGTCCACAGTCGGGTTCTGACTGGTGGCAATTCCTCGGGTAGCACAGGACAGCAACCGGCTGGTGCCACTGGCGATGTTTCTGGTGCGTCGTAGTAACATTGCTGCTGCTGGGAGAATATTCCATGTGGCTAGCTCGGTTGCTTTATAGGGCCTCCCCTTGTGGGGTAACGCTTCGGAGAAAGCTCGGTTGCCGGCGGGTCGGTGCGGCGGGGAGACGCTAACCGATTTTTCACAACCTGTGAAAAGAGACCGTTTAACTGAAGAATTGGGCACTGAATTTTGTGTCGATTCATATGCATCGATATTGGCTGTGTAAGCAATTATTCTTAGGCCGTTTATATCGTATTCATTTGTGGGACTGTCTATGTATGTAGCTCGTATTGTTATCAATGCATGTGCAGAATTGGCTCAAGTTCGATGCTTCTTTTGCGTTTGAATATATAATGTGGGCATATGAGAGTTTATGCGTGCTTTGTATATTCCTCATAGTTAATACCGGCCGACTGCGTATATATGCACGTGTGCCTGTCAAGTTGAGATAAACACTCAAATAGTACTGTACAAAGTTATTGGTTTCAGACCACTGATGGGCATGATAATGATTAGCTCATCGCTTTACGTATTACTTACTCATTTTAGACCATTCGTTCCAAGTCCAAGTTCATTGCCGTAGCTATGCAGTTAAAGTGTTCTTCACCAAATTGCAAAGCCAGATTTAAAATTAAGCTCCACGAGCCAAGTGCCGTATAAAATAAAATTGTTCCCTTAGCTAACAATTCTTCTCCCACTCACAGGAACTGGCTGGACTCAGAATAACCACAGACACTGAATTAATCCGCTCACTTGATCATGAAAAAATATGAAACTCCACCCCGTAACTGTGTCACAAACCACAATCAGCGATTACGTGGCATCAGCAGCCCATTGACCATGTTCGATCCTTTGGTATGGAAAGAAATCCTATACGAATGTAACACCGAGAAACTTGAAAAAGCCATCAAAAGCGCAATTCAACAAAGTGACAAGCAATTTGACATTGCCATTCGCATAACGGGTTGTTATACCAACTACTGCTTCATTCAAATTGAAAAATGTCTGGTGGCAATGGATGTTGAAGGTCAGGTTGATATTGACCCGCAGTTTGGAACCTTCGAAATCGTCATACCTTCACTGCCGCACCAGGAATGTACGATTTTTGCATCAGACTACTGCTACTTCCTCTACAACGGCCATGGCAGTGTCGTTATTGAAAAATGGTGTTTTCCTACCGAAATACGGCTTCCTGGGGTAACCAAAAATCACAGCTTAAACTCAACACGAACCAAAGTGCGGCGAAATTATGACGCTTTTGGATACTGTTTTGAAAAGTTTTTGTGTCAAGTTGAATCGCTTCACCGCTTCCCCAAATCAGTCTTTGTGTACGATTGCGCACGCAAGAAAAATAGTCTCAAAAATGAAGTCAAGACTTTTACCAAAGGTTCATATTTTATGATTGAGACAATCTTTACGATAAACTTTTGCCGAAACAACAAACGAATTTATGTCAACCTTTGGGGGTTCACTGTCAAAGCTCTTTTCCACAAATTGACACACTTCTCAAGTGAAGAAATCGCCAATAATACCCGACTCTGCGAAGTACTCTTAGACATAATACTGTTCAAACTCTGGATTGCCTTGCGACAGACTGGAGATATTATTAGTCTGTTGAACTGTCCAAGGCGGGATGTTGACCTTCAAATCTTGCAACATCGGTTTAGCCGAAGGTACACTCCAAGCCAGCTCTGGGATCCTCCATTGACTAATCACTTCAGTGCCACCGAGTTGTATCGGTTCCAAGTCAGATTTCAGAATAAGAAAAGCTGCGTTTCCACAGAAATCGAGAAATTCACCCAGATCTTGGAAGAACTATTGACAAAACTTCAACCAGCAGGAGCATTTTCCAATATATTGACGGAAACGTACAAAAAGAACGTTGTAAGTGTGCTGTTGAAGGCACCCAGAACTGAATGGTTGAAAAAGCTTGAACGAGCTTCTGTCGCACGTGAAATCTTTAATGCAGTCAACAATTTGAGTGACGCAGATGTTTCGCTCGTGCTTGATTCAATGAAACCAGAAGTCCGAGAAATAAAGAAGAGTAATCAGGAGAGTACACTACCCGAGGTAACGCCAAATCGTGATTTGGACATTCCAATCAATGGGCTCGACTTTTTCTCTGCTTTCAGCTCCATAAAATTTCCTACACAGGAACTTGCTAATTTTTACCAGGTGGTCATGAGTTCAGTAACTGGAGATTTGGAAACACGACCTATATTCATGAATATTCCCCAAACCTCTGCTCCACAAGCAACGGCTGTATTTCCACAATTTCCGCCCGTTCAAGCTCTGAACGCCAGTGCTACGAATTTTCATCGTTGAATTTGTACATATTTTGCATTCCGCCTCGTTGGCCCTCCCGACCGGGAACTACGTCACGGCCTAATATATTTTACTAGCCTATCGCCTCGAGAATAAATATGCCTGTGCAAGATATATATGTACATCAATAATCCATTCTCGCTCAACTCCGAAAGGTCCCAGATTTGCAGTTGGAAAAAGAAATTATTTCAGCCGTACCAGAGAAACCAGAAAGCTGGGGCCCGCTTAGTACGTGTCGCAAGAGGTCCATATTTATCCGGTTTAAAGTTTAATAATATGAAATAGGCTCTAATATCCAAGGTGGGGTTACACGTCTCTTTTTTCCGGTTTTAAAGAAAGGGGGCGGGCGGAGCGATGATCCCCCGGGCGTAAATGCGGAGGAGGTCCGAATGCGGGGGAGGGGCTATCTGAAATATATAAACGGCCAACAAACAGACAACATGGGAAAAAAAAAAAAAAAAGGGCGTTCAAGATGAGTGATCTAGACGCAAAGAAGGAGTCCGATGTCCACGTGGAAAATGTCGAAGATCGTGCCCAGGTATATACCGGCAATGGGGCCATATACATTGATGATTCAACTAATAAACGGTTGAAAAAGAAAATTGACAAGAGGGTATTACCTATCATGGTCCTTACTTATATGTGTCAAGCTTTAGACAAGGGCACACTATCATTTGCATCCGTCATGGGCTTTATTGAAGATACGCATTTGGTTGGCCAACAGTATTCATGGTTGACAACATGCGTTTATCTCGCAATTTTGGCAGCCGAATTTCCTACAAACTGGATAATCCAAAAAGTCCCCACTGCCAAGTATTTATCATTAAACGTCGTACTATGGGGTGCATGTGTTGCGTGCCAGTCTGCATGTTCCAGCTTTGGGCCATTATTAGCATTAAGAATTTTGCTCGGAATTTTTGAGACATGTTGTCAGCCGATTTTCCTCATTCTCTCTTCAATGTGGTATAAAAGAGAGGAACAGGCTAAAACGATTTCGATCTGGTACGCGATGAATGGCGTTAACCAAATTGTCGGCGGGCTGTTGGCTTACTGCTTTTCATTGATTCAGAACGCTTCGCTGAAAGGCTGGCAGATTTTTTTCTTGACATACGGTTCTGTCACCGTTGTCTATGGGTGTTTCATTTCATTCTGGTTGCCAGATTCACCAATGGAGGCGAAATGCTGGAAGGAGGAAGACAAATATTTGATGATTGAACGAGTGCGCGAAAACCAAACTGGTATTGAAAATAAAAAATTCAAGCTGGACCAGCTAAAAGAGGCGGTCCTTTACCCTCAGGTTTGGGCATATGGGTTACTGAAGTTTCTCACCGCTCTTCCTAGTGGTGGATTAGGTGCATATCAGGGGATTTTAGTCAGCTCCTTTGGATTCACCACTCTTCAAACTCAACTTTTGGCCATGGTACAGGGCGTCTGGGTCATTATCGTATTATTTTCGTCAGTGTGGCTGACTAAAAAGTTTAATCAAACCATCCCTGTGATGTTTTGTTATCCATTGCTCTCTGTGGTGGGAACGGTGGTGTTAATCGCAGTTCCATATGACGATACTGTGAGGACCAGAGCAGCTCTGTTGTTCTGCTTTTACATTTGCTTGTCCTTTTGGGCCACCGACAGTCTCACAATGTCATTATTATCACGAAACATTGCCGGGCGAACCAAAAAATCTGTATCAGTTGCGATATGCTTCATTGGCTGGGCAAGCGGGAATGCTGTGGGACCGCAGGTGTTCTTAAACAATGATGCGCCTAGGTACCCTCGGGCGTTTGGTACGCATTTGGGCTGCTACATTGTGATATTTATTATTCTCGCTTCGTTGAGGCTCTGGCTCACCAGGTGCAACACGGCCAAGGACCGCAAAATTGAGCTCGGTGAGGCTGAACAGGACGAAAACTTGGAGCATGCTTTTGATGACCTTACTGACCGCCAAAACCAATCTTTTAGATATGCATATTGATATAGTTGACGATAGAGCTATTTCTCGATTTCAACGTTTGTGGATGACGATTGGTACTGTGGCATATATTCATTTTTCTATTTGTCTTAACTTCATTATATCCAATGTTTTCATTTCAAATGAAAAATCGTAAAAACTCACTCAACGCCATGATGGCCATGGCTTGTCCATAAGGCATACTAGTGATTGGAATGTCCTTGTAGAATTGCAAGTTTGGTCCCATTCCAGTACCAAAAGATGTGTTCAACAATTCACCGTTAGAATCGACGTTGTTCATGACGCCCTTAATAGCCTTAAGAGCGGTTGGGAGGTATTTCTCCTTGGAGATGTAATGTCTTCTGATTCCCTTCAAAATACCAAATGCAAAGCCCGCAGTGGCAGATGATTCAACGTATGAGGTTGGATCATCCAAAAGCGTGTGCCACAAACCAGTTTCCTGGTCCTGTAGTTTGCTCAATGCAAACACTTGGGACTCGAAGACTTCCAAAAGATACTGTTTGAATCCGTCGTTATCTGGCAAGTCGAGGAGCTCCAAGAACTCTGGAATGACAATGGTCAACCAGCTGTTTCCACGGGCCCACAATGCGTTGGCAAAGTTATGATTACCGTCAAAGCAAAAGCCGTGGTAAAACAAGCCGGTCTTGATGTCGGCCAAGTATCTGATGTGAAGCAGGAATTGCCTCTTTGCCTCTTCAATGTAGTGCGGCCTATTCAGCAGCTTACCAATCTTGGTCAATGGCATGACAGTCATCATCAATGTGTCATCCCATAACTGATTATGGTTATCTTCGAGATAGGTAACATGCTGAATGCCTCCATGCTTTGTTCGCTTAGCCTCGTACATGGCCCATTCAGCCCAAGTGTCCAAGAACACCAGATACCGCTGGTCCTTGAAGTGCTCATATAAATAGGCCAGCGATAAAAAGGGAGCCATGGTGTTGACATTTTTGGGCATGATCTGTTCTTGGAAGAGTCTCTTTTCAAACCAATCCTTCATCACGTCCAACGCCTTTTGCGACCCGGTCTGGGCGTAATAATACCATTGGCCGTACAGACCAATGCCATGGGTCCACTCCCAGCTGTTCCAGGCCTTGGTGTCAATGGTGACTCCATCAATCACAAACACCCGTTCTTGATCCACATCTCTGATGCTGACCAAGCCGTCAGTCAACAGAGAGATAGCGGAATGCACCTGGGCAGGCGAGATATCGGCAATAGTTGCGGGCATGGCTTATATGTGTAGTTTGGGGAAGTCAGTGTGTGACGGCAAAACGTCTGGCGTCATGGCCTTTATATATTGGTTCGGGGCTCGGGCAAATAGATGGTCCGAATAGGTCTGCCCAAGAGTGGGGGAGTGTGGGGTTAGGTCCGGCCACCAACCGGTCCGTTTCCGGTGGGGTAGCTTCGAGAGAGTCGGGGGTGGTATTGACGCAGTAGCTATGCATAGTAAATTGAAAGAGACTATCGACGCAAAACTTCTCTATCCTGCTTGCTGGAGCGTGAGTGCACTCCGTGGTCTTCTTTTCTAGAAAAGAACCAAAAGCACTAGAAAAGTAATTCAACACTAGTCACATTACATAGCTGAAGACTCTATTGTTTTCTTACCTCTTTTTGGAGAAAGGATGATCTGAGCTGGAGATGATTAGACGTTTCAGGTCGCTGACTGAGGGTGTATGGTGCGCGTGGTCTTCATTGTGAATGGGAAGAACGGCATCACAGCACACCAAAGACTCAGTTCGGCCTTTTTTGTAGAAGAGGAGCAAGGCACTTCTCAATGCCTCGCAGAGCTACCTTTTTTGCTTCTTCTCGGAGAAAAAAGAAGTCGTCGGAGGCAATACAAGCCATCGGAGTGTTCGGTGTCCTTGGGGCAAACTTAAAAGCTCTGGTCAATGATCCCACAGAGCTATTTTTTTTATTTCTTGTGAGCTCTTCTGCAGAATTCGCTTCCAATTACCCATTGTTTATGCTACCGAGACAGAGCTAGGATATCTTTTCCTCCATATGACTAATTTCAACTTGTGAGAATAGCGTTTCCATAATACTGCCAAGCGAAGCTATTTTTCAGTTAATGCGCCCTATGCATAGGAGATCGTGAAATCCAGTATGACAGCACCATCCTTCACACGCTATTAGGATGGAAACTCCATAACTGCACACGGAGTATAACCAACACCCGAACAAAGCCGTCGATAACTCCAATTACTAGTGGCACTTCTAGATCTCGTTCAGATCTTCAAATTAGATCACTGACGCCGCACCACCCGGGCAAGGGTCTTGGTTTCGGGTCGGCAGACCGTGCGGCGGAATAGGGCTACCTTCCTTATTGGGAGGAAGGACAAAACGCAGTCACATCGGGGCCCGGCTTTTTCATGCTCGGAAATACGCCGACGTCCCAACCGACTCCGTCACCAGGACTGACTCGTCAATAATTCCAACTTCCGCTGCGCAAAAAGCTCTGCTGTAATATCACGACACACAACGACACATCATGGCTGAAGTCGAGGAACAACCACAAGTTCAAACCTTCACTAAGTTCCCAAAGGAGGTTGTCGCTAACCAGGGACAAATCAAGCTTTTCAACAAATGGAGCTACGACGACGTTGAAGTCAAGGACATCTCTTTGACCGACTACATTCAAATCAGACAACCAGTCTACCTCAACCACACCGCCGGTCGTTATGCCATCAAGCGTTTCAGAAAGGCCCAATGCCCAATTATCGAACGTTTGACCAACTCCATGATGATGAACGGCCGTAACAACGGTAAGAAGCTCAAGGCTGTCAGAATTGTCGAGCACGCCCTTGAGATCATTGCCCTCTTGACCGACCAGAACCCTATCCAAGTTGTTGTTGACGCCATTGTCAACACTGGTCCAAGAGAAGACTCCACCAGAATTGGTTCCTCTGGTACCGTCAGAAGACAAGCTGTCGACGTTTCTCCAATGAGAAGAGTCAACCAGGCTATTGCCCTCCTCACCATTGGTTCCCGTGAAGCTGCCTTCAGAAACGTCAAGACCATTGCTGAGTGCCTTGCTGAAGAGCTCATCAACGCTGCCAAGGGCTCTTCCAACTCTTACGCCATCAAGAAGAAGGACGAGCTTGAACGTGTCGCCAAGTCTAACCGTTAAAATGTAGTCAGGATGTTAGAAAATGTATTGTTTATAATCGTAATGCGAATAAAACGTTTGTTTTGAACGAAACTGGTTGGTGAGGGGTAATATGCGCGTTTGAACGTGATGGACGGCTTGTAGGGGTGTTTGAAATTGGCAGGTTTGCCAGAAAGATAAAAGAAAAATTGGAACGGTATTGTGCCTTCGATTAGTTCCTAGTGGCAATTATTTCATAGTGTGCGTCAAGTCTCGTTACTTTTGCGCGCTGAAATATTCTTGATATTACTGGGAAAGCTGCGTTTAATCAACCGTCAATTACAGTCTATTCATAATTATTCCAAGCTCTATCCTCCGGATAAATGCCTGTTGGTTCTTAATAATAGAACTGAGTGTAAAGAGAAGCAGAAATCTAGAATTTTTTTTCTGGCAGAAACCTTTTTTGTTGTCGGAGGATGTCTATGCCCCGCGGACGCCTTTTCTAGAAAAGAAGTAAAAGCACTGGCTGCGTTTCGCAGAGCTGTCTTTTTTGTTTCCTTTCCGAGAAAAATGGAAGCAGCCGGATGCAATTAACTAAACCCTCCTAGGACTGCTGGGTATGTGTTGCCTCGTCTAACAGTTTCTTCCCAGCCACATCCGTCATGACTCGTATACCCGCAATTGATTAACAAACACGTATATTACTAACTGGAGACAAAGAATTTGTTAGAAACCTTGGCAATGACATGCAGAGCCACCACCGAAAAGATAAAGCCCAAGGCCATGACCATCACCACAATAGGATCGACACGAAGACCACTAGCCTCATCAGTATAGAGCTTCAACATGGTGGAGCTGGAGCCACCGGCACCAGCAGATCGAGTGGAAGCTGGGCGCTCATTTGCTTGCGCAGCCTGTCTTTCTTGATTGTTTCGTCGTCTAGAGATGGATCATTAGTACTGTTGCTGGAAGCTACTTCCTGCCATTCACTTACCGAATAGCGGACTTTGGTCCACCTGGGACAGGAGCTCCTTGGCCTGACTGTTGCACTAGTTAGTATTTGCTTTATCGCAGTGTCCAACTTCTTCAAACACTCACCATTATGCTATTTTTTTATGAACTGTGAGGGGTGGGTGAAAACTGCCGTGTTCGATTTAAGACTCCTCAGTCGTGTCAATATTGGGAGGTCCGCAAGTTCGGAGGGTAACATTGGGCGCGCCGCGCCACACCGAGGCTGGGCGATATCCTGGACCCCGAATTTGAGTGGGTTAATAGGGAAGCGGAAACTCGTTGCCTTGAGGGAATGAGGTTCATGACGCCACATAGAGGATGCAAGGGGCATTCTGATCTCTTCTCAAGGCAAGTGTTACTGTCAACAAATAGAGTATATATAGTTTTAATTTGTGTATGTACGCCCCCTTTAAGAACTGAGCCGCATGCGTGTCGATCTTTTCTTAAATATAAAGCCAGCGGTTAATCCTGCTTAGAGTCGTATTTTTATGGCAGATTACCCTTCTCATAGGATAATATCTCCTGTTTTTCTTCAAAGATTCTGATGTTGTTCCTTATCAAAGATAGTGACAGTAATTCCTTAATAATTGGTATCCATATCATGGTTAGTGGAGGATTAAGCGCCAGAATAGGAACTAAATGATAGATGCTTCTAGCAACTAAGTTACACAACAAATTACACAAATAATCGGCACTGGCTTTCATTTTCAGCACCACAGTAGTCCGGACAGATCCAAGCATGTCCGGACTCAAATGACTCCACTCTCCTGATAACTTGCCTGCCCCTGCTTCTTTTTATTACTTTTCGGCGGCTGAGAGCTGGATTGCCATCCACCACCCGCCTGTGTAGGAGGATTAGATGGCCGAGTCTCTGGGCGATTCGGAGCTCGATCAACTAGTTGGAAGTCGCCCATTTGCGACTGCATGTGTCTCGCTCGATTGCGGAGAAACGTATCCACCAATGCAGCGTTACGAACAGAACACGTATTCATCCAACTGAATATACTGCCCAAGACGGGGATCAACGTGATCAAAAAATCAAACGTGATGTTGGCTGACATCTTGGCATGAAGTGTGTGAGAAATCCGCAATTCCTCTGCAATCGAGATCAGCCGTCCATGTAATACGTACATGGTTATAGGTCCGATAACGGGAATTAGGGACACAAGCGGTGCCGAGCCCAACCCAATGTCCATCCAATACGTGCCCCCAAGAAAGCTACGATCATGGGTCCAGGCCTTGCGGATAATATGCTTCCATCGGTCCCGGTCCTCCTTGCTGAGTCCCTCTGGCGGCTTTCGTCTCACTTCTTCACCATCCTTGGTATGCACAAAGAATGGATCTCGTGTCGTCGTTAGTGCGTCCCATAAGTCTTTTCAACGGATAACATAAGTTTTTACCTACCCTTTGTTTGGAGATACTCCTCGGCTACCTCGTTCCAGATATCGTTCACAACATCGAACCCAGGAAGGTTTTCTACAGCATCGCTCGCGTTTCCCAAAGCGTCTGCCATTGTACGGCACCGGTTGTGTTGAAGGAAGGAAAAAATGTGGAGGGTGATTTACGCTACGGACCCTTCGGGAGATTGGCACGGCTGAGTGTTGAGCTGCGGTCGCGATCGGTCGGTGGCGGAGTTCTCCAAGAACCGAGACAGGGCGGTGGCCCAAAGAGCTACGCCGTTTGCAAAGGCCGCTGTCAGCTCTGTTTGTGAGGAGTGTTAGCAAGTCTGCGTTGGCTGTGCTCAAAAGTGATGTGGCAATTGAGCGGGGACGCTGAGGTATTTTGTGGGGTCAATGCTTCTTTCTAAAACGGATGCTGCCCATGTTGCAACCTCATTTTAAGCTAGCCTACGGGATTAATTGCCTATGGCCATTCGGCAGATTCTTTTTTTTTTTTTTTTCCTCCGAAACGAAGCAAAAAGTTAGCTGTGAGGTCATTGACTGGTACTTTTGCTTCGTTTCTAGAAAAGAGGGATACCCGTTGGGCATTAGACCCTCCGGAGTGTGGAGTTGCCTCCGGCAGCCTCTTTTCTCCCCGAAGAATCAGAAAGCGTAGCTCTGTGAAGCTAATGCGTTTGCTTCTTTTAGTCATCCTAATCCCTTCGAGCCTGTTGGATTGAGCGTGTCTGTTCACGCCTGGTGTTGCTGAGTACTCATCCCTGTGAAAAGATTTCTTCCTCAAATTATGCATATGCATAAATCAGAGTTAATCACGCTTACGTGATGTTAAATTGGGGGCCAGATTCTTCGAAATGTGCTCAAGGGGGATGAATGGCCGACAAGGTGGTTGGTGAAGGATAGGTAGTTTGGCTCCGTTTCTTGAGGGAGTGGAGTATAATATCTGCTAAATGGCTATTTTTACTAATAATTTGAAAATATGATGGTTTATTTTCTCGATTTGGTTCTGATGAACCTGGAATATTGGTGTGGTGCCGAAAGAAAGAGTTCTCGTTGAGCAAATAAAAAAGAACTCATGGAGTAAAAAGCAAATTTCTAGTGTTGCCGTATAAATAGAGCCTAGCGTCCTCTGATTTTTTGCAGATCAATCCAGAATTCCACAATGGCCAATTATACTCTTCCACCTTTGCCGTACCCATACAATGTGAGTTACGATTTCAGCGCTTCAGTAGCTCGATTTCTAATATTTCTAGGCTCTTGAACCCCACATTTCAGAGCAAATCATGTCTCTACACCACGATAAGCATCACCAAACCTATGTAAACAACTTGAACAAGGCAATTGTTGAACAGGACGAGGTGCATCAGAATGGTGATGTCAAGAAGCAAATTGACCTCCAATCAAAGATCAAATTTAACGGAGGTGGCCATATCAATCATTCATTGTTCTGGCTAAATTTAGCGCCAGCGAATTCTCCCGATGCCAAAGGCGGCAATGGGGTTAAACAAGCCATTGCCAGACAATGGGGCTCCTTTGAAGCGTTTGAGGCCAAGTTCACTGAGACGCTTATGGGGATTCAGGGTTCTGGTTGGGGCTGGCTAGTAAAACATGACGATGGTCACTTGGCAATCGAGACCACCAAGGACCAAGATCCAGTCATTCGTGGTGTGCCCCTTTTGGGTATTGATTTTTGGGAACACGCCTATTACACTCAATACTACAACAATAAGGCTGCGTATGTCGAGAACATCTACAATGTTATCAACTGGAACGTTGTCGACCAGAGATACAATGGCACTGCTGGAAAGCTGAAACTCTAGTGTACATATGATGTAACTGGATTGTACTTAAATTTGCTCTATTTCTTTTTCGTTAACGATCAGTATTCATAACATTTATTTCTTTCTTCTGGAAGTATTTACATATTTACCACGACCAACTCTGACACCGGTATGTCTGGTAGGATCACGCTTGTATCCAGAAATGGCGAACGGAGTGTTTATATTGTCAGCACTACCTTGGCCGATCCATTCATCGAGCATTTTTTCATTCTGTCGCTTCTTCCACATATCATGCTTAACAGCCTGTTGGTACTCCTTTTGATCTTCTCTCAACAGCACTGGGTTATCTTCATGCCGTTGTTTTCGGGAGTTTTTGGATTGCGGAGTAGGAAGGCTATATTTATCACCACGGTGTGACCACTGCATGTTCTTCTTCAAGTGGACCTGGATCTTGCCAGAATCAGAGACGGTGACTGTGCATCGAAGAAGTGTATTCATGCCACACTTTGGGCAAAACTGTAATGGTCGGCCATCCTTAGGGAATGCACAGAGTTTGAAGCATGCATGGCATCGTAGCATGTAATTCTTGACCTTCTTGATGTACATACCGTTCGTCGGGTTAACCAGGTTAAGACCGATTTGCAGAGCAACGTTTTGCATCGCAAAATCACCACTGGACATTGCTGCCTTAATTTTCTTTTTAATTTCAACCCTGTCACCACCATTCTTTTCCAGGGTTTCCTGAAGGTTCTCTTGGCCGATCCATTCCCCAGACTCGAAATCGGAATCGGAGTTGTCATCATGTTCATCATGCGTGGTGCTTGGTAATGGGGTGATTGTTGGCTTTGGTTTATTTTGCTTCTTCTTTCGTTGAGGTTTCTTCTTGGTCGTAACCACGGACCATTCATCATCTTCCTGTGGTGGTTGTTCTGTGGTTTCTTTGGGTTCATTTTGGTTAGTTTCTGGTTCAGACTTTGGTGATTCTTCCTTCGTTTCAACTGTCACCTTCTTTATTTCTGATGCAGATTCTGTATTTTCGGAGGGTTCCACTTTGGTCTCTATAATCTCCTCTTTGCTAGCTTCGAGGTTATTCAATTTCTGTTCTGAAATCTCCTCCTTGTTTTCGGACTCATTTTTCTTTTCAGCAGTAGTCTCTTTGGCCTTTTCAATATTACCATTAATGTCCTTCTGGCCCGGATGCTTTCTCAATCTCCAGTCACCGTTATTGAGCTCGCATTCGACTTCATAGCACAATGCAACAATTTGAATATCTGTTGACGATAGTGCAGCATAATCACCTGTCTTTTTGGCAAATTCCGAGACAATCTTGACATATTCAGGCTTTGGTTGTCGGATCACCAGTCTATCACCCCAGAGAAGGAGGTTTTGTCGGGCTCTTTCGTCTTTAATCTCAGTATGCACAGATGGGGTTGTGTAAAAGTTTTCCGCGAGGTGTTGGATATCCGAGTAGGATTGCGTCAGCAACGGACCAGCGTCCAGAATCAACGACTTGATTGAGGCCATTTTAGTTATCTGAGTCGGTGATTTGAACAATTTTTTCAAAAGTGACAAAAAAAAAAAAAAAAAAATCGATATCGGCACGGGACTCCGTTCGCCGCTGCAGGAGTCGCAACCCATGGTACGGCTGTGCTGTAGAAGCTGAAAAGTTATAAACTAACTGATATTTGTTTTTAAAATCTATTGGTTGCATGAGTAACTGAGACTAGCTTTATTCCTGTGAAAGGTTTAATCGTTCTTGTGCCTTCATTATGAGAATGAGTTACGTATGCAGCGGTTTTAGAGAGTTCGGCACGCACCGTTCACGTGACGCTTGAGTTGTTTTGGTGTTATCTAACCCAATTCCCTTTATGCATAGAACCATATTGCAATTTTTATAAGCGATAATATTAGTTCATGTGTGGTTGTTTATATACATTTGTCCATAACAATTCCCTGTGTATATGTTATATTTTTGAGGCATATGGCATATAGAATCATCTTCACCTTGCAGGTTTTCTGCAAAACAGTCTAAATACACACCGTTCAGTAACACTCATTAAAATTTGTCTCTCTATAACCAGAACATATGAATCTTTCATCAAAAAAACGCCACCTTTCCCTTTTATTAACTTCCATCTCTATCCGACTGGGTTAGGGTTTGTTTGATGAGGGTTCGACTCTAGTGGGGACAGGAGCCTCGTAAATATATAGTTAACTGTCTCAAAAAAAAAAGTGGAGTTGGAAGGATAACGTTACGACCAAGCCAATCAACATGGAGCAGTTGCAACAAATGATGATGCAGAATAAGCAGCGACAGAGATCAGAGGAGGAGAAGCATCTGTTGGATAAAAATACCATGGACGCGGACAAGTTCCTAGGTGCTAATGAGTTTGAAAAGGCGGTGGCAAGCGCCGGGAAAGCCCTGGAACAGGACAACATGAGGCTAAAGCCATATATTCAAAGGGCAATTGGGTTCCAGAGATTGGGGAAACCCGAGGAGGCGCTCGCGGCCGCCGAAAGCGGTATTTGTGTGGCCGACAAGCTCAAGGATAAAGAACAGCTTGGTGAGGCACACGTTCGACGAGCCATTGCGCTTTTCAATCTGGGCAGATATGCGGATGCACAGGCATCATTGAATTGGGCCGTTGAGGAAGAGAGCAAGAACAAAAGCATTGATATATGGAAGCTCAAAATTGAGCAAAAATTGAAGACTGCCGAAAGCGGTGAGGTTACTGTTGAACGGGTTCCATCTCATGCCATGCCCAAGCCTCAAATTGCCAAAAAGAAGAAGCCGGTCTCTGCAACTCCTTCTTCCAAGATTGAAGTTTTGGATAATGATGAGGAAGATGAAGAGTTGAAGGCTGCGATTAAGGAAAAGAACGAGTATAAAAAGAACATGGCGCCACAAGTCAAGAAGGTTGTGGATTTTGATCCTGATAACGTTCGCTTTGACTTTTTCCAGAGCTCCTCAGCTGTGGATGCATCACTTTTCTTGAAAAGTGTGCCGAAGGATACCGCCAATGTTGAGTTTAGTGCCACTGAAGCACGTCTTACTTGTAAGCAGCCTTCGTCCGGGAATGACTTTGTCTACACTTTGGGGCCATTCCCGCATCCAATTAAACCGGAAGAATCCAGTTTCCGAGTTTTTGCCACCAAGGTCGAGCTCAACTTGAAGAAGGCGGATTCTTCGAAATGGGGCAACTTGATTTCGAAGGAAACTGTCCAGGAGAAGAAGGAGGAGGTCTCGCTGGATGATATGAGAAAGGCGTTGAACGAGCCAAAGTTACCGTCAGTTAATGGCAACAAGAATTGGGACAAACTTGCAGAGGCCGAATTGGAAAAGGACCCAGAAGGCGACTCCAGCAACCCAAACGCATTTTTTGAGCAGCTCTATGCCAATGCCGACGAAGACACTCGTCGTGCCATGATGAAGAGCTTTGTTGAGTCCAATGGTACCTCGTTGAGCACTGATTGGAGTGAAGTGAGCAAGGGCAAGGTTGAAACTGTTCCGCCTGAAGGTATGGAAGCCAAAAATTGGAAGAAATAGCTGAAATAAATTATTATTTATGTGTGTGTGTGTGTGTGTGTGTGTGTGTGTGATTATCATTTTTATTTATTTTCCTTTCTTACAAAATCCCAGAAGCGGGCTAAATGATCATATATGCTACGTAGTTTTGAATGCAATTGTGTTAGTTTCTTCTTTCTTTTTCCATCTAAAGACCAATATTGTGGCCTTCAGCAAAAGTTACCAGCCGCTTAACAGCAGTGAGCCATCTGCGGGTGTCCTCACTCTTCATTATATTGGCAAATTGGTCCTTGCCAGTGATCTTCTCTTGTGCGGCCCTGGCGTGGATACCCACAGCAGTAACACCAATTGGCCAGGCAGCATTTCCGATACTCATTTTGATATACGCATCATTGGCCTGTTGATAGTTCTTTTGTTGGAGGTACATGGTCAGAGTGGCCAAGGAGACGAAAATGTCGTCATGAAGTGTACCACGACGGAGTTTGTTCAACAACAAGTTGATGTTGTCTTGGGTTTGGTGAAGAATGCTAATAGCCTGTTCCCCAGCTTCATCTTTGCGTTCATTCAAAACAGCATCCCACTTGGAGATGAGATATTTCAAGTACGCACGGATCTGCAAATTGACTGTCGTTTGGTCGTCCCTAACCGATTGCGGTGCAATGGCCATATCCCCAACAGGCAGGTTGTCCTCTTGATCGATTTGAACTTTCTTCTGTTGCGTCCGTTCAGCTTTGAGCATTCTCTTCAGTCTGTCAACATCAGACTCACCAAATACTGTCACGGGCTCGTCTAATTGCCGCAGTCTAGACTTGACCTCTTGTTTGCTCAAATCAGGAAGCGATTGGGTTGATTCGTCCGTCTTCTCTGCAGACGAATCTTCCGACTGACTTTTTTGTAATCGCCTCTCTCGTCTTTTCCTTTTTTCCTCACGCTCTTCTTCCTCCTCTTGACGAACTCTCTTTAGCTTTTCCTCTCGTCGTTTCTCATTCTCTTGTTGCTCTTGGAGGTACTTCCGCTCCCGTTCTTTTTCGGCCTCTCCTCGACTCAGATACTTGGCACCACCAGAGACACTCGCCGCCTCTTCCTTCTTTTTGGCTATTTCTTTATTGAGCAATGCTGAAAAATCCATCGTTTGTTGAGGTTGGCAAGAGTTTCACGGAACCAGAAAAAAATAAAAATAAAAATCCACATAAAGCCGCACACAGCCGCACATAAGTTGCAGATGTGCTATGATTGCCATATATAGACAGAGCGGGTTCCACAGTATACCTTTAAAACGGGTGTAGGAGGGGCGTCTAGAGCGGCTAAAAAGCCCCATTGGACTATGGTCTTGAAAGCGTGAGTAGGAGATGCAGTTGCCTTGTGGACGAAGGCGCTGACCCAGGATAGTGGAGGGAATACTGCTCTGCAAAATTCCTGATAAAAAAAAAAAAAAAAAAACGAAAGAAAGTGAAAGCGCTAGGAAACCACATCTCCACGCAGTAGAGTTACCTTTCGGAGAAAAAGAAGCCGCCGGACTACGGCCGGAGGCAACCTCTGGGTCAACCGGGGGAGGAATACGCTCTGACGGCGGCCTTCTTTTCTAGAAAAGAAGCAAAAGCACTGGCAATTGTACATACGGAGTTGCTTTTTTGGCTTCTTTCGGGAGGTTATTGGATCGCTGGATCTGAGTGTACGGTGCGAGCTGTCTGGACCGCCAGATTATCATAACCCTATCAATACGACTAGACTATTTCTGGCATACCACAGCATAGGACTGTGTAAGATATAGATAATCACTTCTCAGCTCATACTCCAGCAATTTGTGGCGGTGCAGTGGCTGTGGTGGCATTCGGTATAAAAAATACAATCTAAGTAAACACCAGCACTGGGAGCAGCACAAAACGCACAAGAACAATAAAGATCATACAAACAGTGTGTGGGAGATAGAGGGCAAAAAAATCTTAGCAATGGACCCGCAACAGCAGCAACAGGGCATCAAGCATGAGGAACAGTTTGAGGACGATGTGTCTCTGTCTCCATCGCCGCCACCAACGGGAGACGTGAAGGACGAGGAGGACTTCGAGGATTCGTTGGATCTAGACGTATCTGGAGCGGAATCAAAAGTGTGGCTTGTGAGAATGCCACGGTTTCTAATGGATCGATGGAAAAATGTTGACGATATCAGTGGGCAGGAGCTGGGAAAAGTTAGAATTAGAAATGGGGCTGCCAATGAACCGTGGAAGGTTAAACTATGTTTAAACGATAGTGCAGATAACAACGATATTCCGCATGAATACGATATCAACCTGGTAAAGCGAGTGGTCGACAATACGTATGTGTTCACCGAGGCTGATCTGCCAGACTACCAGAAAAAGAAGGCAATGAATCAGACTGGCTATGTGGACGAAGTTCCAGAACCAGAGCCATTGCCATCGACTTCTTCCTCCAATAACAATACCATGGGCGGTGGAGCAGGGAACAATCGTAACAGCAACCAACGATACACTCCATACGTCAAGACTATTCCAAAGAAAACGGCGTTAGTCGGTAAAGCGTGTCATGAGTGCATTGTGACTCCTTCGTTGAAGGATAAGAATTACAGCAAAGTGGTTAGTCAGCGGAAGGCGCAAGAAGCTGAAGCGTCAAGGGCCAAGGTCACTTTCCTCGACCAAATTCCAGGTGTCAACACGGCGGCATTTGGACAGAACCTACGTGGTAACAATAGTGCATTTATGAGAGCCCAGAAGAAGGATCTCAAGTCTTCGGAAGGAAAAGCCACCAGACTTCCACAGAACGAGCTTTTGGATTTATTATTCAAGCTGTTTGAGGAGTACGATTATTGGGGTATGAAGGGATTGCGCGAGCGAACAAAACAACCCGAAACGTATTTAAAAGAGGTTTTGGATACGATGGCAGTTCTCATCAAAAAGGGCCCCTATGCCATGAAATATACGTTAAAGCCTGAGTTTAAGCAAATTAAGGGAATGAGCAGCTCCTTTTCCGAATACATGGGTAAAACCGACGATGGTGAGAACCAGAATGATGATGATAATAATAACAACAGCACCAACAGTAATAATAATGAGGAGGATGACGAGGATGACGATGTTGAGATGGAAACCGTGTATTAATGACTACAAGTAAACTTATACAAAAGAAATGCATAAAAGTTGAAATTGCCCAAGTTTCTACATTAATGGGTACAAAACACCTTCGCAGACTCATTCAATAAGGCATAAAAATCTTCACGAAAGTGTCTGTATCGCCTTGGGTTTCGTAGATTGGGTTTTTATCTGTTCATGTGCAGGTCCCGTAAGTAATTTTTGAACAAATGTGTCGGGATCTCCGGAACATTTGGAATCTTGTTGTTTTTCATGTATATCTCGAGTTGTTCCAAGAATATCCTTGCCTGGTGGAGACCTTGGGAAAAGCTCGTGGTGTGGCTTTTTTTGCTTAACACGGCAAAATCTTCATCATTATCGCTCCCACTACCGCCATTGGGGTCCATTGCGGTTATCTTGCGGTCCTGAGAACTATTGAAATGCTCCAATTCTCGTAGACCTTCGCCGAGCCGTTCTCTAGCCACATCCTGTTTTTTTCATGGTACCGGTTTTGAACAGATCACCGCGCCTGCTGGCTATAATTTTGAAATCTACAATCAAATCTTCTGCGGTATTTCCGCAGAGTCTCTATAAGCCCGTTGGTCATTAGTCCCAACTCGTACTCGTAGTTCTTTTTCTGTTGAACTATTCTACTGTGGATCTGAGTGAGGTATATCCCTAAATCTGTAGGATTCACACAGTGGATATCGACTTGGTATCCAATGTTGCAAGCCATTGGAAATGGGGAATTATTTGTGTGGCTGCATACGCGGATATTTATAGCTAGTATTAATTTGACGACGTGTAGCTCTCGTGTGGCGTATTGCATGCATTTGTGACACTATACGCAAGAGTTGCCGCAATTCATCATAATGGCTGGATCAGCGGCAGGCTCATCCTTCATATATTTCTCAAAATAAAACCACAACTGGCCACATTTGCTATTATTAGAGAGTTTTCATTCTACACCTTCTTGTTCATTGCTCCAAACCCCATTTAGTAATACCATCGTCGATCTGCAGATCTCTAAGCGAGATAAAAATATTTTGTTGATCATCAGCCGCACGGAAGGCAAAAAAAGAGATTTTTGACTTTTTGTCAGCCACAACGTCTGTACCAGAAGCTCGCGATGGTATGCATTAATTTGTTATAATGTATGGTTGGAAGGCCGAGAGCAAATTCCGAAACTGACACAAACGTGGAAATATACAAAAGCTAGGCAGGTTTATCATCTCATTGGGGAAGCCGGTTTATCTAACCATGGATACCATCTATATTTGTTCGTTTCTACGTTTAATTTTCTGTGGGTTTTATTTTTTGCATAAAAAACATGCTGACAAGAGGGTGGCGGGTGCTTACCAACAACCGAAGTAAAGAGCGGCATGACAGTGGCTGCACAGATTCAAAATCAGTTGTTCCTTTAGCTTAACACCCCGAACCAAGCCAAAGTGGTAACGAAAACAATAATATCTCCTATATTTATTAATAAAAATATAAGTTTGTAACCCAAGATCAGGGTCAAAGTGAGGCCAGATTCATGAACTTGTGTTTTCTTTTTTCCCCTTCCTCGTATACAATATACGCGGCTCGGCCCCGCCCAAAGTTAAGCTCATATCCGCTGTACTCCTATACGAAGGTTTTTTTCTTTTAATTTTTAAAAAAATAATTTCTTTTTAAATTTTATTTTATTTTATTTATTTCTTTTTGTCAAGATACAATTATTTCAGCCGTGTATATACAGCGGTCCAAGAGATGATGGGTTTACTATGTGGGTGATAAGGAATGATTCATATTCCAATTAAATTACTGCTATTGCCTCTAGACTGGCTGCTTTAAAAATAATGCCTCAACAGGGCTTAATCTCGTGAGCTGGGCCAATATTATATGCCCAAAAGCCCACAATATGCAGGTCTGAGAAGCTGCAAAGACAAGGAGTCGTGTGAGTGATCTGTGTATATATATATCAATGGTGGACAATTCAACGAGCACGAAAGGAAAAGGCGGGGAGACATTAATATATCTGCAAATTAAAGGTTGTCTAAGACGTTGAGGTCAAACCAATAGTTCGTGAGCGCTCAATACTTCGATGCGATACTTTTTACAAGCTGTTGGAAGATAACCGAGTAGCTGACAGTTTAGAGTGAGAAATTAAGTTTGTCCTTCCAAAACTACCGTTCTGTTTCTGGCTAATATAAAAAACTGCAGGGAGCCCGCCCGAACGAGGTTACAAAAAAGGGTAGAAGGAATGGAAAAGAGAACAAACATTTACACTCAAACAGTAATTGAAAACATGGCCAAATTATGCCCAGTTCACCGGCATCCCTGGGAATGTGTTCGAGATAAGGATTGCCATGACAACTTTTTTTATTCAATTCCGAGCAAATCCAAAAAATCATACATATTTTGTCGACCATGTTGTGGAGCGAGGGATATTTCAAAGAATTGCCAACCATTGATCTATTATATGACTGCGCAGGACGCTCTTAACGATGGAAGAACGCCATGTCACCGGTGCTATCCAAATGACCCGACTTATCTGCCACCCGTTGCCGCTGTAGTGACAATGATAAAGCTCCTACTGCACTTTCCACACACACAATTGGGCGACTTGTGTCAGGCTGGGGACAAAGGCAAGTTTCATGGTCACCGGGTGTTCAAAGACAAGATCCGAATGACGCCGAAGAAACTGGGTACAGCCCTATTGCAGGCGAATCAAAGCGGTCAATCCATTGGCCACTATCTTTCCGGACGAGAACGGGGTAGAAAATCCTTACAACGCATTGAAGAGTGCTACAACAAATGTCTGGGCGTCAGCTTTGACTTGATAATAAGCAACTCATGGGCCAACAAACGACTTGACGGGAAAATTCGAAAAAAGCTTTTGCAATTAGACTGGATGAAGACGTTTCAGGAGGATTTTTTCAACACTCTGCCGCCGCAACAGCCACAGAAAGTGCCACAGCTGTCACAGGCGCAGTCGCAACATAACGTTGACGATGGGGACAATTGCTTATATGCTTCGGCCATTGCTCCAATTGCTTCTACCGAATTATTATACTATTCACCAGTGTTTTCGTACGACGATTTCTTTTCTCCGGGCACGACGGGCTTCCCGACCCCATCACCTTCCGACGTTTCGGATCCACGATGGATAATACAATCGGACCAGCATTACGGAGGCTAACATCCCGAGTGAATGAATCCCAGTAATAATTTAATATAAATATCCACAATTGAATAAAGATTAAAGAGAAACTCTGCGGAATCAAAGTTCCCTGCCGGCCGAGATCATTGTCTCGCACATGCACATCCATCTGAAATGCCGGACCATCAACGTTTTATTATTATGACTGGTCCATAACCGCATGAGTATGGGATTACCCATATACTTTTCATCGCAGCGTTCTCAACAAAAACGTTAATCAGGCTAATCTACTGTCTTGTGTCCGTGCGGCTGGTGTTTTTTTTTTTTTTCAGGGGTCGGCTCCGGCTCACCGGTGGTGGGGCGGGGGATAAGTGATACGTGTGGGACGGAAATATACTCAGGTCTGGGTAAAACGGAGCACCGGCCCGGGGCCGGGTAACGTAAAATAATTTGGTTTAGCTGCACGCGCACGCGTGTACGCGGTGGCTAAATCTGAGCCCGAGGAAAAAAGGGGGGGCTATGGTGTGGTGTTTATAGGCACTGGGTTCCCATTCCTTTTTCTTTCTTTTCTCTTTTTTTTTTCCACACCCAAGTTTTTTGGTACTACCACACAACACATCGCCAATTGACAACTAAGATATAAACATGGAGGGTGAGTAGAACGCAGGAATGGTAGTAGGCTATGAGGGTTTGTTTTTGTTTTTGTGGGCTTGGAAGAGTGTGTAAAAAAGGTTCGGTTGGATAAGGGCGCTTAGACGCCGATGACGATTATGTTCCAACAATGAAGAGAAGATCGAGGATTTTCATTCTCGAGCAGATGCCAGCACAACCGAACATAAGACGGATAACGAGCCTAAGGAGATCCATCTGTTTGTGAGTTTGGCTCAATGATGATGTTCTTTTTTCGCTGTGGGCCCCGGTTTTGTGGTGTGTTGGTTGCTTATCCTCCTCTCCGTTGGGGACACGTCAACAACAACAAAACCACTGCTAGCCGCTGACGACACCACAACCATGCTCACGCACACACACACAAAAATGACAACCACATATGCCGACGGTTTGGCTCGAGAAGAATGATTACTAACAAATTGCTATAGAAGAAGTCGCTGCTCTCGTTATTGACAACGGTTCTGGTATGTGCAAGGCCGGTTTCGCCGGTGACGATGCCCCAAGAGCCGTTTTCCCATCTATCGTTGGACGTGCCCGTCACCCAGGTATGATGGTTGGCATGAACCAAAAGGACTCGTACGTCGGAGACGAGGCCCAGTCCAAGAGAGGTATCTTGACCCTGAAGTACCCAATCGAGCACGGTATTGTGACCAACTGGGACGATATGGAAAAGATCTGGCATCACACTTTCTACAACGAGTTGAGAGTTGCCCCAGAAGAGCACCCAGTCTTGTTGACTGAGGCTCCAGTGAACCCAAAGTCTAACAGAGAAAAGATGACCCAAATTGTGTTTGAAACCTTCAACGCACCAGCCTTCTACGTTTCTATCCAAGCTGTTCTTTCCCTTTACGCTTCCGGTCGTACCACCGGTATCGTGTTGGACTCTGGTGATGGTGTTACCCACGTTGTTCCTATTTATGCTGGTTTCTCCTTGCCACACGCCATTATGAGAATCAACTTGGCCGGTAGAGACTTGACCGACAACTTGATGAAGCTGTTGACTGAAAGAGGCTACTCCTTCACCACCACGGCCGAGCGAGAAATCGTCAGAGAGATCAAGGAGAAGCTCTGTTATGTTGCCTTGGACTTTGAACAAGAGCTCCAGACCGCTTCCCAATCCTCCTCCCTCGAAAAGAGCTACGAGTTGCCAGACGGTCAAGTCATCACCATTGGCAACGAGCGATTCAGAGCCCCAGAAGCCCTCTTCCACCCATCTGTCTTGGGTCTTGAATCTGCTGGTATCCACGAAACCACCTTCAACTCCATCATGAAGTGTGACGTTGACGTTAGAAAGGAACTTTACAACAACATTGTCATGTCTGGTGGTACCACCATGTACCCAGGCATTGCCGAACGTATGCAAAAGGAGATCACCGCCCTTGCCCCATCTTCCATGAAGATCAAGATTGTCGCTCCACCAGAGAGAAAGTACTCTGTCTGGATTGGTGGTTCCATCTTGGCCTCCTTGGGCACCTTCCAACAAATGTGGATCTCAAAGCAAGAATACGACGAGTCTGGTCCTTCTATCGTCCACAGAAAGTGTTTCTAAATTATATAGAAAAAATGAGTGTAGGATTATGTTAACAAGTTTATTGTTTAAGTGTTGCGGAGGTTCAGATGTATGAATTTGGTGTGGGGTTGGAATTGCGCTGTTAATATAGAGAATGAGCCGTGCCGTTGGTCCGTGGATCTTTTTGGCTTTGAGCATGGTGCATATTATGCATACCCAGACGTAGTATGTCTATGCAACTTTTAAATACATCGTATAGGTATGTGCATATACATCTTGAATGTGTGTTTTATTGGCTATTTCGACTTCTGGGAGTACTCAGCCGGTATTGCGTAATCTATCCCGTTTGTCTGAGTCAGATCATACCCCTTTCGGACGGTATGACAGACTCGTGTGTCAAGTGTTTGGCAGATGCGGGATTGGAAATTCTCCCTAACAGCCCTGGAAAAACCTTTATAGGAATTCGCTGTTGCGTCCCTAGAGGGTGAAAACCGAGGCCAATTCCGTGTCTAATGTGCAACTTCTTATGTGAATGCTTTTCCCTCGAAGACGGCCTGCTGTGGCCAACAGCATTCGCTACCCGGCCTATCCTGTAATCAGGTCAATGTACTACTGCTTCGACTTCTGGTACTCGATGGTGGCAAAGCATCGCAAGTGTGTGGCCCACAAACACAAATGTGTCGCCAATTAAGGAGCCTCTGCAGGCGGCCGGACCGGGATCGAACCGGTTCGTGTTGTCCATTCGCATATGCATCTTGTCAATTCTGATCCAGAAAGTTAGCCGGAACAGCACGTGACTAATCACGTGACTATATATAGATTACATAATCGACACTCAGGGTCTCGAATGGCGTTTGCCATGAAGATAAGATCCCGAGTTATGGGCGTAACTAAGCTCCTATAGCACTTCTGGAAGCACAATAGTAGTATTCGACGTATACCCAGTATACGCATATGCTACAACCAATTGGGACGTGGATACCCACATTAAAGTTAGCTCTGATCCATACTACCAGTTCCTCAGTTGATCATGATACAAGGAGGAATACTGCTAGGTTTTGCGGCGTCAATCTGGTACACTATCGGTTAAAATGATAGGAGTAGCCTAACTACACAAATGAATACCACACCGTCCGTTTAAACCAATGGCTACTTGGAACCAGCGATCCGAATACAGTGCTACAACCCAGTCAATTGCAATTGATGCGTTATTTTCTCATATCTCTCACAAGACCACAGATAACCCAGATCGATTGAAGAAATCGCAACCGCCAACGCCGACAACCCGAGACGTACAGACCAGTATCATCATCTGAGACCCCTATCCTGGCCAGTGCTTTTGCTTCTTTTCTAGAAAAGAAGGCCGCCCGCAGGGCACACCCACGCCCCGATCCCTGGGAAGGCTACCCTTTTACCACCACCACCGCACCCGGGGATCGAACCCTGAGAAAGGGTCCCTTGCAGATCGGGCCGGCCGGAAGCGCGTGGGTTGGGAGATTGGCCAGGAGGGATTTTCGCAGAGGCCTATTGGCCACGCCTGGTGATGAACCCAGATAGACGACAACGATGGCACCGCTAGGACTAGGGCATTGGAAACGGAGCGCAGAGAAGCGGAAACAGAAGAAGCGGCAGAAGGAGGGCGCGACGGACGAGTCGTCAGCCGGCGACACGCCCTCGCCACCGGTGATCACGGAGACGCAGGAACAGCGGGTCGTACCTCGAGACTTTTTCGAGTGCGGGAACAGTGATCTCATTGTGCTCGTGTCGAGCATGCTCCAGAAGCTTGTGGGGATTAACGACGGGCTGGGGTTTGATCCCGACCAGCTCACCAGGTTTCACTCCCGGGCCCCGCCCGGAATCTCCATCTACGACTATCTGGTGCGGATCGTCAAGTTCTGCTCGCTGGAAAAGTCCATCCTACTGTCGATGATATACTACATTGACCTGCTGTGCGAGACGTACAAGACGTTCAACATCAACTCGCTCACGGTGCACCGGTTCCTCATCACCGCGGCCATGGTGGGCTCCAAGGGCCTGTGCGACACGTTTTGCACAAACTCCCACTATGCCCGGGTGGGCGGATTGTCTCGCGCAGAGCTAAATCTGCTCGAGGTTGAGTTTCTCGTCCGGGTGGACTATAGAATCGTGCCCCGACGCGACCTGCTGGACGAATACTACCAAAATCTCGTGCACAGTGCCGGCCACGCCTACGAATTTGAGCACGAAAAGGAGGAGCTCGTGCGCGAGCAGCAGCAGCCGCCGGCGCCAAACGACGATTCACTGCAGCCGCACTCCAAAGAACACGAAGCTGCGCTGCTGCAGCGCTATTACCAAGCATCCTCCTCATCGCTAACCACAACGTCCCCGAGTGCATCACCGAGTACTCGAAAGCGGAGCTCGGTCTCTGCCGAGAACCTGGTCGCCTCGGTCGCCCCCGGCACGCCGCCCAAGCGCTTCAAGCATTCCCCCACAGAAGTCGGTGGCGGTAGGTGACCAGCCCGGGTTAAACCGGGGAAAATGCATCAGGCCCGATTCAACTCAGTGCTGGAACGAGTCATTAATAAATAACGACGAACGGCATCCTCTTTTTTTTTTTTTTCTTCTTCCTCCTTCCTACTCACTGCTTTTTATTTTTTTTCCTCTCTAATTATTATTGTATATTAAGGTAAGTGTGTGGTTGTTGTTGTTGTATTTGTCTCTGTTTGCTAACTTGTGCGCTGCTCCAGATGTCTAGCAGATTGGTTCTTGCTGGAACTTCTTTGAAGGCAGCCTCCCGCCGACTCGCCTTGGCCGGAGCTACCAGACGACAATTGTTCTCAACGGGAGCTGTCAGAGCTGCCTCGGTGCTCGACCCATTGGACACGTATGCCAGAAGACACAACGGCTCCACCGATGTGGCCCCACTTTTGAAGCAGGTCGGCCAGGAGTCGGTCGACAAGTTCATCCAAGAGGTTGTCCCAGAGGACATTCTGGTCAACCGAAAGTTGAACGTGTCCCCAGCCGAGGGCATGCCAGAATCCACCTTGACGGCCAGATTGAAGGAAATTGCCCAGCAAAATGAAGTCTACAGATCCTTCATTGGTAAGGGTTACTACGGCACCATTGTTCCTCCAGTTATCCAGAGAAACGTTCTCGAGAACCCTGGCTGGTACACCTCATACACTCCATATCAGCCAGAAATCTCTCAAGGTCGTTTAGAATCCTTGGTCAACTTCCAGACCTTGATTGCCGACCTCACCGGTATGGAAATCGCCAACGCCTCTCTGTTGGACGAGGCTACCGCCGCCGCCGAGGCCATGATCATGTCCTTCCACGCGCTCAAGGGTAAGAGAAAGGTCTACTATGTGGATGAGTCTGTTCACCCACAAACCTTGGCCGTTCTCCACTCCCGTGCTAAGGACTTTGGCATTGAAGTTGTCGTGGGCTTGCCAACCAGCGATGCCAAGGACGGATTCGGTGTGTTGATCCAATACCCATCCACCAACGGGTCCTTGAACGACTGGTCCAAGCTTTCCGAGAGCGTGCACAAGAATGGCGGCATTGTCTCTGTCGCTACTGACTTGCTCGCATTGACCGTGCTCAAGCCTCCTAGCACCTTCAACGCCGACATTGTGTTTGGTAACTCGCAGAGATTTGGTGTTCCATTCGGCTTTGGTGGCCCACACGCCGCCTTCTTTGCCGTCTCGGACAATGAAAAGAGAAAGATGCCAGGCAGACTTATCGGCAAGTCCAAGGACAGATTGGGCAACCCAGCCTACCGTTTGGCCCTCCAGACCCGTGAACAACACATTAGAAGAGAAAAGGCCACCTCCAACATTTGCACCGCGCAAGCTCTTCTCGCCAACATGTCCGCCATGTACGCAATCTATCACGGTCCAGAAGGTCTCAAGAACATTGCAAAGAAGGTCTACACTGCCACCACCATCTTGGCCGACAAGATTCAACAGGATTCCAACTACACCTTGGTCAACAAGACGTGGTTCGATACACTCACCGTCAAGTTGAACAACACCTCTGCTGACGACTTTATCGCCCGTGCTCAAAGCCAATTCAAGATTAACGTCTTCAAGGTTGATCAAAACACAATCTCCCTTTCTCTCGACGAGACCATCACCAAGAAGGACATTACTGACTTGTTGTCCCTCTTTGGTGTCTCCATGCCATCGTCCGTCGAACAAAGCACCTACGCTGACTTGCCAGCTGGCTTTGAACGTGAGGGCAAGATTCTCAACTACCCAGTGTTCCAAAAGTACCACTCTGAAACCGAGATCTTGAGATACATGGCCAATCTCCAAAGCAAGGACTTGTCTCTTGCCCAAGCCATGATCCCTCTGGGTTCCTGCACCATGAAGTTGAATGCCACCACTCAGATGGTTCCAATCACCTGGCCAGAATTCAACTCTGTCCATCCATTTGCTCCAAGAGAGCAATCCAAGGGTTACGATGTTTTGATCAATGAGCTCGAAAAGGATTTGTCTGACATTACCGGCTTTGATGCCGTCACTGTCCAACCAAACTCTGGTGCCCAGGGTGAATATACTGGTCTCAGAGCCATCAAGTCCTACCTCCAATCCATCGGCCAAGGTCAACGTAACATTTGCTTGATCCCAGTCTCCGCCCACGGTACCAACCCAGCATCTGCTGCCATGTGCGGTCTCAAGGTCGTCACTGTCAAGTGTACCGAAAAGGGTGAACTTGACCTTGTTGATATGGAAGCCAAGGCTGAGAAGTACAAGGACAAGCTCGCTGCTATTATGATCACCTACCCATCCACCTATGGTGTGTTTGAGCCAGGTGTCAAGAAGGCCATTGAAATTGTCCACTCCCGAGGCGGTCAAGTGTACATGGACGGTGCCAACATGAACGCTCAAATCGGTCTCACCTCTCCAGGTGAAATTGGCGCTGATGTCTGCCACTTGAATCTTCACAAGACCTTCTGTATCCCACACGGTGGTGGTGGTCCAGGTGTTGGTCCAATTGGTGTCAAGTCGCACTTGGAACCATTCCTTCCAAAGCATACTGTTGTCAACATGAGAGCAGACAAGCCAGAGTCCATCTTGCCAATTGCTGCTGCTCCATGGGGTTCGGCCTCCATCTTGCCAATCTCTTGGGCCTACATCAAGGGCATGGGTGCTACCGGATTGAGAAAGGCTACCGAATTGGCCCTCCTCAACGCCAACTACATGAAGGACAAGCTTGCCCCACACTACAAGATTCTCTACACCAACGCTGCTAACAAGTGTGCCCACGAATTTATTCTTGATGTCAGAGAATTCAAGGACACTGCTGGTGTCGAGGCTATTGACATTGCCAAGCGTCTTCAAGATTACTCCTTCCATGCTCCAACCATGTCTTTCCCAATTCCAAACACTTTGATGGTCGAGCCAACTGAATCTGAATCCAAGGCTGAATTGGACCGATTCTGTGACGCCATGATCTCCATTAGAAAGGAGATTGCTGACATTGAAAGTGGCAAGATTCCAAGAGGCAACAATCTCTTGAACAACGCTCCACACTCTCAACAAGATCTTCTCCAGGAGACTTGGGACAGACCATACACTCGTGAACAGGCCGCCTTCCCAGCCGAAGGTTTGAAGGAGAGAAAGTTCTGGCCAGCAACTACCAGACTTGATGACACTTATGGTGACATGAACTTGTTCTGCTCTTGCGACCCAGTCGAGGTTGAAGAATAAATAATTAAAAAAGAGTTATATAATGATAAAAATATGCATGATTTTAGTTTCAACACGTTTGATAGATGTTTTCAACAATAAATTATATTTGTAATGGCAGAACTGATTACTGATACTGCACAGTGTAAAGCTGTGCCCAAATCAAACAGGCCCTTCGTGACCTGCAGAGACAGGTCACAAAGGGTTGGAGGATTTGGGTGACAAACCCACCAGATATTTTGCGGGTTTCCAAATCAAGGTATTCATAAAATGCAACTCGGAGGTATAACTAGAATGATGTCTTGAGGTTGTGTGTAACGAAATGGTATCAACAAAATACAGATGCGTATAAATCTTCAGTGACAGTAGCGCGAGTAAATGTTGACAAATAAAATCGTTTGTATATTTGTGAGGGAAAAAAAAGGGTACGTTTGGTGAGAATAAAATTCTATTGTTGAAAAAAGAGACCATGAGCTAGTACTTATATAGTAGCGCTTTGTGCTTTATTTAGGGGACTGGAATGCGCGGCGCGCAGGCGCCAAAAATAATCAACCTGCCATTTGTATTTAATATCGTCGATCGGGCTTGGCCGGTTGGGTCGGACTCGGGCCTTAACCGACCCGTAGATAGAGTATGGCCACGATGATGAGTTAATGAAAAAAAGCTGGAGTTTATTAAGCTGTGGACTGTGTCTGAATTCGGCTATTATATTGGCTGTTGCACATCGATGGAGAGTATGGATGAACAAGTATGTATAATATAAAAGTTAAATCGGTAGGTGTTTATGCAATGAATCGCTGATGCTTGAAAGTTTTACCTAGGACGGTGGAGAACTGGTTCGTGCTCTGATTCAGTGGACGTCTGCGTGATTTATTATATTTCTGCTGATTCGCAGAGAGAGTAAGTCCATAGTTGCCCTCTGATCAGATGTGAGATACCATAGGCGTGCGCACGTAATGAGGCAGAGAGATCTCTGCATTCGATTCATGTGAGAACTTCTAGGTCGTATCAGGCACACAATGCCGTTTTAACTGGGTTTTGATTGTGGACGTACGCATAACTGGCCAAATGTGCTTCGAGAACGCTTTAATTCACGCGAATATATATACTGGTGGTCTTCAGGTGATCCATATGCAAACATCTTTGAAAAAGTAAGACAAAATTTAAAATTTCAGCTATGGACGACAGTCGTAAGGAAACGAATTCATCATCCCTCAAATGCTCCCCTATTCATACATCTAGTACCTAATGCAGCCGACAACAGAAAACAGTAATATCACTTGGCACCAATTTCCAAATCCTGTAACACGGTACTTCAATTCTCGAAACAGCCCAATTTAATACCTTCCCATGGTTTTTCCCTGGTTAGAAACGGAGAGGAATCGTCAGACCTTGTGTACCTCTTTCTGGATAGAAACCTGCTACTACGATACTTCCTTTTTTCGGGCATATTTGATGGGTCTTGCTTGTGAAACGAATCGCAGCCTACGTTTTACGGCGTCCAATTCTCCCATTAGTCTCTGATTCGCATCCATTTTTTCAATAATATTATGTAGTAGACCGTGACAACAACATTAATAGCAGCAATTAACAAAGAACCTTTTGCGACGTGATCGTTGTAAATTCAAGTTCTAAATAGCTATGGAAAGAAAGACATGTCCCAGATAATTCGACAGGTCTTTAATCAACACTCTTTGGGACCTCATAGTATACATATCTGTAAGTGGTGTCGAAAACCCTCGGTTTATAAACCCGTTTATAAAATTATTAGGTAATACGTGTTCTGTCATGACCGAAAAAAACTGCATTACGTTGACGCGTGCCAACAATACAGGCAAGCGTAATTTATTTAAAAGAGCTTTGCCATGTACAGTGCTCCATGATACAATCAAGGGTTTGGCTTGTTACTTGATTGTAATTAGGAGAAGGCTATCTACTATGCGACTGTATTAGATATTGGCATGGAGTCAGAATTTATATGCAGGCGGCTGTCGGGGATTCTTACAGTAGTAACTGCCGATTGCGCAAATATTTAATATTAATTAAGTCATTTTATGATAACAAATTACGAATTCCCACGGACATACAGGGCTATCGTAACCACTAATCTTTAACTAATTTATATCTAATCTATTATGTCAGGTATAACTGTGCTGGCTATAAGATACATATGTGCACGCATCGTTGAGAGATATAAGGACTGCCATTTCCGCTTGAACGCAATGAGTTAAAGCTATGCATAACCGGAGCCAGCACTTGACAAATTAAGTAATATAGTAAGATGTCAAATACTCCACATGTGCCAGAAATATATATATAGTCAAAAATTGAATCTACATATCTAGTACGCATATATACAGTACTAATTATTAGAGGAC
The DNA here is from genome assembly GCA_030570055.1 of Blastobotrys chiropterorum. NCBI lineage: Eukaryota > Fungi > Ascomycota > Dipodascomycetes > Dipodascales > Trichomonascaceae > Blastobotrys > Blastobotrys chiropterorum. The sequence continues at coordinate 76,597 of JAJLUK010000062.1, forward strand.
TTTTGCACCGAATAAAATAAAACGAATACGGTAACTGGTAAATATTAGGAGTGGCGCGCATGCATATAACCATAATTTCTTTTGCAGATCGTTATTACTTTTGCTTTTATTTTGCTTTTAAATCGGTAATCTGATTGAAAAATAGTAGTAATCGATAGTTCAACAGGTATCCGATTAAACTATTGCATAGACGGCTAAATAAATTTCGGTTATGGCATAATGCACACAACGTGTTTTGCATAATAAAACTCTAGAGATAAGGCGGTCTAGGGTTCTTATCTCACGATAAGATAACTATGACCAAGAGAAATATTCAGCGTGAGGAACATGGGGTAATGGATGGCTGTGATACCATTGTACTTGACCCTGAGAATAACTCTGTGGCCGGTACATTCCCCTCTCAGCGGTCCAGCTCACAAGTTGACGCTTCTATCTGTAGTCCCTCACTTGAATTAATTTCAGATGAAGACGCGGTAGAACTCCCTCAAAGATCCGGTTCTTTGGCTCAGACACTAGAAGAAGAACGAGAGAATATGGAAAATGATGGCGCAGATACTGAGCCGGACTCACCTAAGGACGACGAAACATCTGATGTCAGCTATGAAGGTGAAAAAAGCAAAGATTCTGATAGTGAATGTACACCACAAGCAGGACGCAAACGAGAACACAATAACCAGGCGAATGCGCCAGATACAAATACAGGTGGTGGTCGTACGGGGTTTCAATATGAACACAATCTGCGTTTTATGAGATACGTGAATGCACACGCTTATAAACTTGAACAGTCAACAATGGCAGTGAAGGATTTTGCTGCTCAGTTAGCAAAAGAATTGCGTGAAGATACTGAAACAGGTGCGCCAGAGACAGTTGGTATACCTTTAGACAAAAAAACTGGTCTAACTTTGAGACCAACTCAAATTGTCAACCAACTGAACGCCTTGGTGTCAAGACGTGGAAAAAAAGATAGGCAAGCAGACAAAGCTAGCGGGGTGGCGTGGGCGGATGATGAATTGACACAAGAGGTCTCGAAATATTTGGATGCTAAACGACGGAATTCCGAAAACAGATACGGAAACAAAGCAAGAAACAACGCCCGACAAGTCACTGAAACGGAACTACATGAGTC
>JAJLUK010000063.1:0-10782 GCA_030570055.1 Blastobotrys chiropterorum
GTGAAGTGGAACGAATAACGGACTAGAAGACTTGCGACTTGCTACCTTGCACATTACAATTACTTTTCCTTTTGCACCCTTTGCACCCCTTTTGTGGAGTAAATTAATTTGAAGATGATGGTATATGGTATTTATTTTTCCTTCTATAATTATTTATGTATCGGATTTAGATTAATTGAACCAATAAAAAAAAAAAAAATGCTTGCTCTATTGGGCAGGTCTGAGTGGCAAGAAATAATCATTCAATTACTAGTCATCCTAATTCGAGGTTTTTACTTACATAAAGTATAACAGTTGGTTTTTTGTAGCACCGTCAAAACAATTTGACCGGAATTAACTATAAACTTCGAAATATCTTCCGAGAGGAGTTTTCGATATACGCGTACAAAAGTAACTGATATCTGTAGTTACGTTGGTGTATCAATAGTTTTTATTCAATTGTCGACTTTCCAATGGGCGTATATTACAGCGGTGTAGTTAATGGCGTTCAATCCACATGACAAAAACGCTCAGCCCATTAGCTGCAGAGACGCAAAAACGGACCAACCTCGTTAACAATTGGAGAAAAATTGACGTTATCACAATGTCTGGCTTGATTGTGTTAGCCGTAGAACCTTCGTCCTCCCAATACTCATACTCACACCAACTCTTCTTGTCTCACAGTCACGACCCACATTCCCTGACCCTGTGAGCTCTCTCCGCACCATTATTAATGCCATTATTTTATAGCCCACAGCTATTCCTTGTCTTTGATTTGTAATCTTTCTGTTCCCTATCATGATACTTGGGTAAGATTGGCACAAAGAACAGCTCAACTCTGGCTAATTGGACCGTCTCCAGGTTTTCCTTTCAATAGAAAAACAAAACCAGATCACTGGCCATCCAAAACTTTTCAATTTTCATACCCTCTTCGTTCCATGATGGCCTTTGTGCGCTGTGTGCCTCCGCCGCACCCCCAGCGGCTCAACCACGCGAGGCTAAAATTCGCGGGGCGTGGGGCTCGACCAATCAGCGTGGGAGAAATGTCGAGGTGTAATTTTTTTCACCCAAACAACACCATAGCATCACCACACACTAGAGAATAGAGAGTGCCTCCCCTTCACTATCCTTTTTTTACACCCTTAATCAATCACACACAATGTATATTCGGGCACAGACACGGACAAAGCTGACCACCTATTTATTTGCGACGACCTTTGTCGTTTCAGTGCTGACTGTCGGCGGGCCACAGTTACTACCATGCCCGGCGAATCACAATGGCTTTGGCGCAGAAAGCGGGACAAAGAAGAGACGAAGCGGAGAGAACGGCAAGAAGCAAGACGGAAGCTGGAACAAGCCGGTTGTTGTTGTTGAACGATAGACCCTGCATAGATCACTCAATGACGATACTCTTTTTGATGACTGTAATGTATATATAATTTAATAACAATAATGCACAGTGAGCGACCGAGGCGAAGCCGAGCCACCTTTTTTGCTTCTTTTCGGAAGAAAAAAGTAGCCGCCGGAGGCACTGATCTGTTTAGTATAACAAAGGCGTGAGTATAGATCCGCGAGACGTATCGTCCACTGTTGCACGGATTCGTCTGTTCTAACAGCAATTGGTGAGATCATTTAGCGGCTATTAGCCATAAACCATGCAATTGAATAGGGATTATGGTATTGTTCCGCCTTTTCCATAATCACTTACTTCGAGGTGTTTCCTCCTCACTCAAATAATCACTCCAAATACTCCTTTCACTGGGACAAGAGAGACATGGGCCCGACGATTATCACCATCTCTTCCATCTACTAAATCCTCAACTCTCTTATTATTAACCTAACTATCCAATTACCTGTTAAGGTCTCTTCTGCTGGAACTCCTGCGGCTCGTGCGGCTCCGTTTTGCGCGCACACCTTTCGCGCAGTGGGAAGTTGGAAAATTTCAGAGGTTTTAGAGCTCGAGTTCCAGGAAAACTCTGAAAGCACTCTGCATCATGTTCTTTGGAATGAGGATCTTTGGAGGAATGCGGGCTCTAGGAGGATCTGCTGTTGCCCGCAGAATGTTCAGCTCCCAACAACCGTTATACACACTCAACCCACAGGCCGTCAAGCCACAAGACCCAGTCAAGCTATTGGGCCGAACGCTGCGATACACAAAACCAAAGGACATAACCCCATTGAAGGAGGCCTCGACGCTCTATGCCACTATCCACATCCATGACCGAAAGTTCCTCGTCACAGAGGGCGACAAGATTACTCTGCCAGTGAAGATGCGAGACGTTAAGATTGGCGACGTTCTGAATTTTGATCAAGTGTCTGCGATTGGCTCCCGGAACCACACCCTCACTGGTGGTCCACGAATCGACAAAAGCGTGTTCACCATCAAAGGCCGAGTGATCGAAAAGACCCGAGAAAAGAGAACTGTCGAGGGCAAGACGAAGCCTCGACGGAGACACACCAGACACATTGTCAAGAAGAATGCATTGACTGTAATTAGAATCAGCGAACTCAAGGTGAACGAGGATTACAACTGTAAATAGACTAATATATATATATATCCCCAACAAGTTTGAAATGCAATGTTAATTGAGACTATATGTACAGGGTTTTTGTTTTATTTTTGTTTCAACACGCCCAGACTCCAACCTGGCCGTCCTCTCTGCCTTCCACAAGATAGCCCTCCTTGTAGCGAACATTGTTAATGATGCTCGCGTTCTCCGGGTCAATCTCCCCAGGTCCGCACGACCAGTGCTTCTCCAACTCCCGGTCGTAGATTTTGACGGTGTTTTCATTGTTGGCCGAAACCACTCTTCGCGAATCAAAGTGGAGCGCCGTGATGGGCGAGTTGTATGCAAAGGCGTCGTATATGGTGCCCGTTCTCAAGTCCCAGATTCGAATGCTTCTATCCAAGCTGCCTGTAGCCAAGTGGAACTCGTCAAATTGCAGACAGGTGACTGCGCCCGTGTGGCCAATGAGGGAGCGATGAACCTGCCCGGATCTCAAGTCCCACAATCGCACGACACCATCGGCAGTCCCTGAGGCCATTGCTGCATCGTAGCATTGTAACGCACCGACAAAGTCCGAGTTCATTGGTGAGACCATGGTCGATTGGCGACGCCATTTGAGATCTTCTGTGAATTGCGGCGTGGCCGGATTCTGCGCTGAAGCCCACAACACATCCATAGTTTGAAGACACTTGCCGGTCTGCAGGTCCCATTGCCTAATCGTCTTATCCGCAGAGCCGGAAATGAGGGTATCTCTATCAAAATGCAACGCTGTGATTTCGCCCAAGTGCGCATCAAATGTGTCGACCAGTGGACCTTCTTCGGACTGATCATGTTCCAGCATCGACAAGTCCCACAGCTTTAACGATGCATCGGCGGACCCAGTGATCACCATGTTGTCTTCCATTTGTACGCACTTTACGGACGCCTTGTGTCCGGAAAGCTCTCCAAACTGCTCTCCACGGCTCAGGTCCCACACTTTGACTGTGTCATCCAAACTACACGACACTAGGGTACCAAATGGTATGTCAAAATCCATCGCCGTCACACAGTCGCTGTGGGCCTGGAAGGTCCGAATCTCCTTTCCTGGCGTATAAAACTGTTGCAACGTGGGCATTGTTTTTCGGCGTGCCTTGGATGCAGACGACCGTCTACGTCGTCGCTGTGGTTTTTGCTTGGGTGTGGTCGATGCGGAGGACTCTGCGATAGCTTCCGATAGTGCACTAGCCGCGTCAACACCTTCACCCTCTTCCTCTTCCACAGGCGGGAATTCGCTCAGTTTTTCGCTAACATATCGCAAACCCTTCTCAAGCTCAAACTCTTCCTGCTCCAACTTTGCCACCCGGTCGAACACAATTTTGCGCATCTCCTGGAGATGGTTGATTCTTTGATCAATCTCGCGAATCTCTGTTGCGGCCAGATCCTTACGAATCTCCAACAGATCAAGACGATGCGCAATATTCCCTTGATCGTGCTCCAGCTCCTTCCGCGATGGGGTATCGCTCATTGTGAGCTTGAATTGGTTCGTATCCTCGCTTCCAGTAGCAGACGCCTCAAACCCTTGAAAGAGCGAAAACTGGTTACTGTCTCCAGCAGGGATATTTTTCAACAGCTCGTCGGGAATGCTCGTCACCGCACGATACTGAATCTCCCTTCGGTCAAACGTCGTCTTGACCATTTCACTGGGTGTTCGACGGTTGAACGAGAACAGCCGTCGCTGGAAGCCCGGTCTCCGTGCAATATCGTTCATGGCGCTCTGATAATGCGTCTGTCTAAGGTCTCCATAGGACGACGACACTAGCGAGCTCGCCGTCGACGTCACGGTCTTGGACAGCCTGGACAGGTTGGTGTTTGTCGTAGCAATGGTAGACGAGAAGGAGTCATTTCTCTGGTGATGACCCCGTCGTTCCCCGTTCATTTATTACCGCCAAGTGTCTTCGTCAATAGCTCTCTCAAGTCCCTCCCAAAGGTTGGTTTGGGTTTGTCTGTTGTTTGGTTCGCCGCTTTGGGACCTCGGTGCCAGTGAAGGAACGATGATTTACCCCAATTTTAATACAACTACCGCCGCGACGGGTGCGGCTCGGGGAATAGAACCCGGACTATGAGAGAGGATTAAGCGCCGAACCGTAGTCGTCTACACGAAGGTTCTCGTGGCTCTAGAGGGAGGTTTGTCGCCTCCGGCGGCTTCTTTTTTTCTCCGAAAAAGAAGCAAAAAAAGGTAGCTCTGCGAGGCCACTACGCTTTTGCTTCTTTTCTGGAAAAGAAGGCCGCCCGCAGGGAATATGTATACACCTCCGGAGGGTTTTAGTTGTCAAAAAAAGGTAGCTCCGCGAGGCTGCTACGTTTCCCTTCTTTTGTGGTAAGCCGACAGAGACCGCTTCCATTAACTCTATTTGACTTAACAGTTACGCAACAAATTGTGTAGACAGTTGTAGCTCATCAGATTAGTATTGCTGGATGTTAGGTGTTGGTTAGCTGGAATAGACCTAATATGCATAGCTGTATTAGACATTTACAGTGCGGGATAATGACCATTATGTGACAGCGTAAAGTCCAATCATATAGCCGAAAAGGAGGCGTGAGTCTCGCGGCTATTATGCATAGTATGCTCGGAGTCAACTTCTTTCCAGAGCGTAAAAGTTTATACGTTATTGCTACGGCATTGGCCCTATTCTACCCTCTTACCCCTGTATTTCCCCAATATTTATACAGGATTGTGAGGGGAATATAATTTTTTACGAAGACTGCGCTCTCCAGTGTGCCTAGAGGTTTCCAGCGAAAAGCAAAAGAGATACCTCCTCTGTACGGAGAGCGTGAGAACCGGTTCTTTTACCTTCTTCCTAGAACGCCACGGTATATGCCGGGATATTGCCGAAGTTCAGTTCATGACGAGCTGCCCATATAGCCAGTGTTGATACCCCTTTATTGGGCCGAATTGTCCTTTTATAGATATGATACCGGTTTCTGCATAGTGTTAACAGGAATCTGGAACACAAAGGTATACAATCTTGGAATTGGCCATCAACGGCAAACTAGCTGAGCTGCGCCATCCACCCTATGTACTTCTGTCAACGACTATTTAATAGAAGGGCAGGGACGTAACTGGCCGAATCGGATATACATTCATTGGTGTTTGGCGGTGTCGATCAGGTCTGCTGGGGCGCAATTGCCCTGCGGGCGACGTTATTTTCGAGAAAAGAAGCAAAAGCACTGGCCAATGGCCTCGCAGAGCTACCTTTTTTGCTTCTTTTTCGGAGACAAAAAGAAGCCGCCGGAGGCATTCTCCTCCGCATAGGAACTAGATGCCTCGTCCGCTGGCCGTCATATCGGTGGAGCGCAGCCAAATTAAAGCAAACCAGGCGAATGCTGTACTTGTATAAAATTGTATACCTGAAAAGCGGAAGCTAACTTTTTCACTTCTTTTTGGAGAAGAAAAGAGCTGCTTTCTTTTCTAGAAAACCAACTGCACTGGCTCGAACACCCTCCGCGCAGCGGAGCTACCTTTTTTGCTTCTTTTAGGAGAAAAAAGAAGCCGCCGGAGGCAACCACAAACCCCGGATGCCACTGTGTAGAGCGATCTTCGCAAATGAAGCAGTATCAAAATAAATAGTTCTATTACGTCTTGTGATAGCTACTAGTATTTTTCAAACTGCATTCAATATTAGCAATAGTCGCCCGTCCCATTCTGGTTCTGTGTTTAAATCATTGCCTATAATCAAATTGCAACCACCAGTCGCCTACCCCACACTAAATTCAATAATGCATATAGCAGGCTAAGCTCAACATACGAAACAGCAACCACGTCATCACGTACCCCACACAGATAGCACACGTAAGTTGGGGTTATAGTCAATATGCGTTCGCCCCATCATCTGCTGGATTAGCCATTGATTCGTTATAGCCGATGGGTCGACCTGGGGTGTGTTCCCGATATAGCCGACTTTGGTTGACCAGAGATATGTCGCAACCACAGGCTCAGCCATCAACCTGTATTAATATATACATTACTGCTATTCAAAACCACCGCCTAAACGTATGCGTATTTTCTGAGGTCCTGGTTGCAAATATCCTGTTGCTTGATGCTTTTCTCCCCTACGGCTATCAAAGTAGCCGACCGGAACAACGCCATCCCGATGATCTAAAACATGTACCCCACAATCGCCCAATCTCGGTTCTATGCAAGATAAGGCGAGTTCGTGTTGTAGATAAAATTCATGTTATACCTGACAGAGCATTGAGAAAGGAGTTTTTTTCTTGGAGTAACATTAAACTAGCAAGTGGCAGAATGTAGGGCCTTATAGTTCACGCAGATAATGACCATACCAATTTTTATAGCCTCCTTCTGAGATTGGGTGACAACCGTTAAAAAGAACGGCCCCACACATTCCCCAAAAACCAAAGCGGGGTCGAGAGCTAAATAAATAGCACACTCGACCGCTTCGTTTCTCATCCCTTAGCCATAGGAACCACGATGAAATTGACAAAAGCTACTTTTGGTGTTATCCTCGCAAGCTCGTTTGGGTTTGTCTTGTTTGGGTATGATGGAGGAGTGATCGCGGGAATGTTGACGAATAAGTACTTTCTAGAAACATTCAACTACCCGAACGACACATTACAAGGCCAGATCAGTGCATTATTTGATCTGGGTTGTTTCTTCGGGGCGATCGTCACGTTTGTTTATGGGAATAAATATGGTCGTAGAACAGTCATTGTGGTGGGATCAATCATCCACGTCATTGGAGGGGTGCTTCAATGCTCGGCATTTTCAACAGCGCAGATGATCGTGGGACGACTTGTGGCTGGGTTTGGTAACGGATTTATCACGGTGATGATTCCAATCTGGCTGGCCGAGACTACTCAGGCCGAGTCTCGTGGTGGGTTGATGGGACTGGTTATGGTGTTTAACATTTTGGGGATTGTTTTTGTCAACTATTTGAACTATGGCATGAGGTTCATTGAGTCGCATTTCTCGTGGAGGTTCCCTCTTTCTTTACAGGTACTCTTGTCAGGAGGGTGTGCCATCCTCACCCCATTATTTGTCGAATCTCCCCGTTGGTTGGTGTTAAAGGGAAGAAACGAACAAGCTAAGAAAAGCATGGCAGCTATTTTAGGCAAAGACATCAACGATGCAGAAGTGGAGTCCATGTATTACGAGGTTGTGATACATGTCGAAGAAGAACAGGCAATTGCCCAAGAAAGGAAAATCAAAGATTTATTTAGGCGGGACAAGCTTCACAACCTGCGCAGAATCACTCTGGGAGCTCTTTCACAACTCTTCCAGCAATTCGGCGGGTGCAACGTTATTCTTTATTACATGCCTAGCTTGTTCCAAAATTCTCTCGGGTTGAGTGAAAACCTGTCGCTGATTCTCGCCGCAGTCAACTTTACAATCGAGCTGTGCGTTGCGACGCTGTGCACCTTCTTTGTGATGGACAGAATGAAGCGGAAAACAATGATGATCTATGGTTGCATTGGAACTGGCATTTCAATGTTTCTGGTCGGGATTGGTGTTGCGGTAGGTACCGATGCTGGCACCAAGGTGGCCATTGTGTTTATGTTTATTTATTACGTCGTCTTTGGCTCCTCTTGGGTATTCTCTGCATGGATTTATCCGCCAGAAATCAACTCTCAACAGTACCGTCATGTTGGCGCCGGGGTCTCCACTGCCACGAATTGGATATGCAACTATGTCGTGGTGCTCATCACTCCAATTGGGATTGCCAATATCAAATGGAAGTACTATATGATCTATGGGGCAACGAATTTTTCGTTCGTTCCTATCATCTACTTTTTCTTTGAAGAGACTTTGGGTCTGACCCTCGAACAGGTGGACGAACTTTTCCTCCGCAAGAATGGCGAGGCTCCACAGCCGGTGGAATTGCCAAAGGACAAGCCTGAACATGTAGAGGATATCAAGGAGATTAAAGAGGCCAAAGACGTCTAGTCCTGCTACGTGTATTTTTATATTTAAATATTATTATTCGGTAACATGCTTCACCAGGACCGCGTGAGCGAGTATGTCCTGCGGACGGCCTTCTTTTCGGAGAAAAGAAGCAAAAGCACTGGAGCTTCGCAGAACCGCCTTTTTGGCTTCTTTTCAGAGAAAAAAGAAGCCGCCGGAGGCACATCACTACCCCCTACGGCAACAGGGTGTGTGTCCTGCGGACGGCCTTCTTTTCCGGAAAAGAGGCAAAAGCACTGGAACCTCACAGAACTACATTCTTGTATCGCATTATGATGCAGTCGCCTAGACTTAGCACACGTGTGTGCACCTCAACGTGCTATATCCATACCCAAACTAGCCGTATCCACAATCAATTGGTACCATCCATTGAACCCATAGCCAGCATAGAGCTGCAGCCTTTATCCGCAATCTCAGGGTTCACTGCGCGCGTGCCCGCGCGAGATTAATCTTACCACAGCCGTGCGTCGGAACGACTGCCGGTGGCGCTACTATAAAGGGTCGCCAGCTTGCCCGCACAGAATTTTTTTCCAACTCACCACACTCTTTTTTAATAGTTCCACCGCAGCACCAACCGTTATTTTATTTTTATTCTTAATATTCCTAACCCCGTAGAGTATACCCAGCTTTATTTAATATGAGTGAAACCAGAGAACCAGGGAATACTCCTCCTCCTGCTGCTCCGGCGCCACCACCACCGCAACAAGATGATGTTGATGACTCCAAGCCTGGTGCTGCTGCAGACGCTTCAGGTGTGTCTGAGCCCCAGCCCAACCCAGACGAGCCGAAAAATGCTTCGAGTGCTGTTGAGGACGAGAATGATGACGATTACGATCCGGAACAGAGCTTCCAAGAGTCATCATCAGCCTCAGCCAAGAAAGAAGCTCCCAAGATTGAAGCGGAATCGGTTATTCAATCTGTTCTGGATGGTCTTCAGAAGAAATCTGCTGCTCCCCCTGCAACTACAAATTCTCCGTCCGCGTCGTCATCGTCTGTGGATTTGAGCAAATTGCTATCGACAATAGCCCCGCAACAACAAAAAGTACATAACTCTAGACCGTCCGGTACTCCTCCCGCACAGTCTTCCTCCTCACCGTCGCCGCCGCCTCCTTCGTCGTCACAAGAGCCTTCTCCTATTCTGCCGACGACCAAGCGTCAACGGAGGGAGAGCGATATCGAAAAGCCCTTCACTGAAGACGAGAATAATAGCTACCAGCGGTTCGTCAAGGACGAACAACGCTATGTGGCGTCTGGTGAATTCGAAAAGTTTCCGCAAGAAGCCCGTCTGTTTGTTGGAAACTTGCCCAAACAACGAATTACCAAGGCTCAGCTGTTCAAGATTTTTTATAAATATGGCCCCATTGTGCAAATCTCCATGAAGAACGCTTATGGATTTGTGCAGTTCCATGATAACGAAACGTGTAGACGGGCGATTGAAGGCGAAAGGTCCATCCCCGTCAGAGGCAACCTGCTTCAGCTTGAGATTTCAAAGCCCCAGCAGCCAAAGGCCAACAAGCGATCTCGGTCCAGATCCCCCACCCGGAAAGGCAAAAAGAATAAACGAGACAAGAAGGGCGGACGGGAACGGTCCCCTCTTCGCTATGATCCCCGTAGTGCCCCAGAATTGCAAATTTTCGTCCTTGACCGCTTGGACAGAGGGTTTGTGTTTTACATTGAAAAGTTTTTCAAGGATGCGGGTATCTCGGTTGAAATCGATCAGATCAAGCCCGCTCATTTACAAGACGCCGTCAATCAAATCGCCTATGATGGCGTCTTGGGGGTGGTCAGCCTTGATTTCGCTTCGCAAAACACTGGCCAGGTTAACATACAAGTGTTTGATCGTTCGAGCGGTAGTGTCAGGTTTGACGAGTATTTGAACGTCACTCCAATGGTAGCTGTTGAATTGGTCAATCGGCAGAAACGAGACCCCTCAGCATCTTCCATGCCTGCGGATAATAACATGCCACCGTTCCCGCCCCAGGGTGCACCACAATCGCCGCCAAATCCTGCCAATTTGTTAGGGACTTTGCAGAACATGGATCCCAACTCGTTACAGCAGGTTCTCGGGATGTTGCAGCAAAACAACCAGCAGTTTCCTCCGCAAATGCCTCAAATGCCTCAAATGCTTCCAGGGCAAGCCCAGAACTTCAACTTCCCGCCGGTCTCTGGGCCACCACCGTCAACTGGCTCTCAGCCGTCGGATTCGGGTCAGTCGACCCAACAAGTTCAAAATATTATGGAACAACTTGCACAGCTTCAAGGTCAAGTGTCCAAGTAGGATTTACCCTTGAAGGTATCGGCATTAGAAATCTGTGGTTTTCATCGTCTTGCACGAAG